>CM072809.1:8815000-9000000 GCA_037013495.1 Hippophae tibetana | reverse complement strand
ATGTCTGGTTGGAGATGAGAGATTTCATTTCTTCTTTCATAGCAAGCTCCCACTTGTTGGAATCTCGAGTCTGACAAGCTTCATCATAGCATTCAGGCTCCCCTCCATCAGTCAGCAACATATAGTTCATGTATCTCCTGTTAGGCACATGAGGTCGAGAAGACCTTCTCAATACAGGAGCTGGAGTAAGAAGTTGTGGTGTGTCGGAATGCTGTGTACTGTTTTGTCCAACAAGTTCCTCTGGCTGAGGACTTGTTATAATTGGTTCTGTTGCGGAAGTATCTGGGACATCATCTGCATCTGCAAATACTGACTCATTCTGCTCTGAGTCATTGGTGTCTATTTTATGCATGTCCTTATACATCACCATTTCGTTGAAAATCACATCTCTGCTACGGATAACTTTCTTCTTTTCGTCATCCCAAATACGGTAGCCAAACTCATCCTCACCATAGCCAATGAATGTGCATTTCTTGGATTTGGGATCAAGCTTATTCCTGCCTTGATCACTGATATGCACAAATGCTACACAACCGAAAACTTTTAGATGTGATAGTTTCACCTCTTTTCCGCTCCATACCTCCTCTGGTATTCTATGCTCCAATGGAACAGATGGGCCTCGGTTGATCAAGTAAGCTGCCGTGTTGACTGCTTCTGCCCAGAACTGCTTCGGTAGACCTGACTGTATACGAATGCTTCTAGCTCTTTCTGTCAATGTTCGGTTCATATGCTCAGCTACACCATTGTGTTGAGGCGTGCCTGGAACAGTTCTTTCCATTCTGATCCCGTGCTCATAGCAGAAGTTTTTGAATATGGTGTCTTCATATTCACCACCATTATCGGTTCTGAGCTTTTTGATCTTTAAACCCGTCTCATTTTCCACCATAGCTTTCCATCTTCTGAAAGCCTCAAATACTTCAGACTTATGCTTTAGAAAGTAAACCCATACCTTCCGAGAGTGATCATCGATGAAAGTCACGAAGTAGCATTTCCCACCAATAGATGAGACGGTCGTTGGTCCCCAAACATCAGAGTGAATAAGCTCTAGCCTTTCCTTCTTTGGGATTCTGCAACTTGTCTGAAAGCTGACTCTCTTTTGCTTTCCAAGTATGCAATCTTCGCACATGTCTATCTCCGTAGACTGTAGACCTGGAAGTTTTCCCTTTGAATGCATAATCTTCATCCCTTTTCACTCATATGGCCTAGTCTCTGGTGCCACAGGTTTGGTGTTTCATTGCCTGCTGCAACTGTAATTGAACAACGTGCCTCTGTTGTCATGTAAAGAGTGCCACTTTTCTTGCCTCGAGCAACTGTCATTGCACCCTTTGAAATCTTCCAATCATCACCATGGAAGATCGTAGTGTAGCCTTCACTGGCCAACTGCCCGACTGAGATTAAGTTCCTTCTGAGATCGGGAATATGCCTGACATCCTTCAGCTCCCAAACAGATCCGTTCAACTTAATCTTCACTACACCTTTGCCAATAATAGCACATGGTTGATCATCACCAAGATATACCTTTCCAAGGTTTCCGGGGACATATTTCTCGAAGAATTCTTTTTGTGAAGTAGCATGGAACGATGCTCCAGAGTCTAACACCCAAGATTCTTCCTTGCTCTCCAAAGAGCATATCAATGCATCGTCTCCTCCTGAGGTGGAAGTAACATTTGCCTCTGCCTTCACTTGTTTGTCCTTCGGTGCACTTTTGCACTGATTTTTGTAGTGCCCGGTTCTTCCACAATTCCAACACTCGATGGTCTTCGAGCTATGGGAATTATTAGGATTCCTGGATTTGGACCTCCTGTCCTTTGATCTACCTCGGTAGTCTGTTCTGCCACGTCCATTCCCTTTGGTTGAATTTCTTCCTCTTGACTCTGTATGCAAAACTGAAGAAGTTGACGATTCACCTACCTCTCTACGTCGGATCTCTTCACTGAGAACCAGATCACGAACATCATCAAATTTTAACTTATTGCTTCCTGACGAGCTACTCACAGCCGTGACAGTAGCATTCCAACTTTCTGGTAAAGAAGACAAAAGTATCAATGCTCGTACTTCTTCATCGAATTCAATTTCCACTGAACTCAACTGGGTTGTGACTGTGTTGAGTTCATTGAGATGTTGAGCTATCGATGCGCCTTCATTCATCCGCAAATTGAACAAACGCCTCATCAAGTGCACTTTGTTTGAGGCTGATGGCTTCTCATACATATTGGAGAGAGCTGCCATAAGACCCGACGTGGTCTTTTCCTTTGCTATGTTGAAGGCAACATTACGGGATAGCGTCAATCGAATAACTCCGAGGGCTTGTCTGTCTAGAAGATTCCAATCTTCTTCGTTCATAGCTTCTGGTTTCTTCCCTGAGAGAGGTTGATATAGATTTCTTTGATACAGATAATCCTCTATCTGCATTTTCCAAAACCCAAAATCTGTGCCATCGAATTTCTCGAGTTTCACCCTTCCTTCATCTGCGGCCATTGCTCTCACTAAAATCTGACTTCCTCTGGATCGTTTCTGACTATTTCTGTAAACCACCGTGTATTAGAACACCTACGTCAACGAACAAATATCGTCGACAAAATGTCACTATTCACGTAATTCACTATTCACGTAAATAGTAACCTTGTAGAAAATTGACAGAAATCACCACCAATAGCTCTGATACCAGTTGTTGGGAAATTACGCAAATTTCCGATAAGCCAGATTTATGAGAAAGCAAGAATAGAAAAATAACACACAAATTTGATAACGGAGTTCGGCCAATCTTGCTTACGTCTCCGAACCTGCTGCAGATCTTTTTACTGAAAGGGGAGAAATTACACAAGGTGTTTACAACACTCACAACTCACAACCCAATTACACCCAAGAAAATTACTCTCAATTTTCTCTCACAAAAGCTTTTCTCTCTAAGCTTTTCTCTCAATTGGAATGAACACTTTTGGATGATTAATTCATTACAATTACACATCTATTTATAGAAAAATTCACTCCTTGAATTACTCATTAAATTAATGGTTCCTTAAATTGCTCCTTGAATTAAGCTCCTTGTTTTGCTCCATGAATTGCTCCTTGTTTTGCTCCATGTTTTACTCCATGTTTTGCTCCTTAATTTAAGGAGCTTTATGATAATCTCCAACAATAATAACTAATTAATTACAAAATATGAATACTACTAAACACAAGCAAACTAATTCTTAAAACAAGAATTCTATTTCTAAATAAATTCAATAATTTCCTCAAAAATTAGTTACATGTATTATCTTAATCTATTCAAGTAGACCTTACAATTATCATACAAAATAAAACCACATTTTTAGGATAGTAAGAATATGGATGAGTGAGTGGGTTAATATTTACTTAGTACTTCATCCTTATATGTTGATTTTGTAAGGTGAGTTCACTTCGGGATAACCTTCATTATGGATGGAGAGACAGTAGAGAAAACTATTATCAACGGATTGCGAAGTCATTCAAAGTGTGAGAAGGGTTGCTATCGTTAGGTCAACGAAGGTACCTAGCCTATATGAACTACCATGAATGTCAATTCTAAAAAAATGGTGAAATGTAATAACTTAATTGAGTCTCATATTGTTTAAAAATAGATGAGTAGTTGAGTTAATAACCACTTGGGTATTGTCTATCTACAAAATGTTTTTATAGGATTAGTTCTTTTCAAAATGATTGTCACAATATCTTTATTAGACTTGAGTCTAACTATACCTCAAAACTTAAGTTATAAGAAGACGGATTGACTAAGCTTATATGTGCAGTTGAAAAAGTGTCACTAGTCGTTGTAGGACTTAACATCCCCCCTCCACATCGATTGGTTTGAGTCTTGTTCGGTATTAGGATGAGTCCAGATTTACGACACTTGAGCGCCGATGGGGGGCCTGGGAACAAGCTCTGATATCATATTAGACTTGAGCTTAACTCCATCTCAAAACTTAAGTTATAAAATGAATGATTGTCCAAGATTATATATGAAGCGAAAGAAGTATCACTAGTCGATGTGAGACTTAACAATCTTAATGGTTTAACACATTTTACTTAAACCATTTTATGGAATGTGCTAGAATTTATCATTTCGAAACAGAGGGCAATTGGATGTCCAATATAGTTTGTATATACCTAATTACCTATTACCCACTTTTGATGGCACTTAACCTTTAAAATCTAATGATCATAAGTAGTGATTAATATGGAGTTGTATTACCTGAATTTATCTTAGGTGATTTAACGCACTCATAAATTAAAAGATTATTTTTATTTTTTCTTATTTTATAAATATTTAATCAAAATATATTTTATATTTAAACAAAATTAAGCATGTTTTTATTTTTATTATTTTACTTTATATTTTAGAATGACAAATAAGCATATTAATGAGATAATCAATCTTATTCGATCTAACTTATTTAAAATTAACATGAAATAGATGTAACTAAAAATTTAGATAAGTTAATTTAACTAGTATTCGTAAGTAAGATTAGTGCTCTCAACAATAGTCATAGAAATGATGAAAATGTCTACAATTTTATTAGTATTGTCGTGATAATATCATTATTTTTTTACATCATGATATCAAATATTTATATCTTTTGATTAAATTTTTACAATTTTTTTGAGAATATAGACAAATTTTTACTTAAATAATTTTTTAGCTAAAATATTGACATAAATTAAAAAAATATCAAAAATATTATGAATTTTTTTTCATAATGTCAAGATTTACTTGTTTAGAATATTTAATACAATTAAATATTTTAATTAATTATTTAAAATCTTTTAACTGTTTATTTTATATTATATTGTAAAAAGAATATATATTTTATAATAAAATATTTTAATTAATTAATTAAAATATTAATTAATATAAATATTATAAGTATTTAAAAATTTATGTATTAAATAAAAAAATAAATTTTTATTAATAATTATTATCTTTAATATTTTTATAAATATTACATGGGGTGATAAATAGTTGAAATTCGATTCACAAATAGCCATAGATTTCACCCTCCAAGTTGTTGGTCCGTACACCTCATGATTAATAAGGAAAATGTTTTGGTAGTTTTGTTGTCACGTGACAAAACGTAATTTAGCATTGTAATAATTGGATTTGACATTTTTAATTTTGTCATATACGAAAGTTTAATACTTTAGTTTAAAAATCACTGACTTTAACGAGATTAAAAGTATATTTTTGAATAATTATAAAATTAATTATCCTTATATTTTATAATAATAAAATTAATAACATCTAATTTAAAAATCACTGAATATATTTAAAAAAAAAAAGTAGGCTCAACTATAATTCACCTCATAGTATTTGTGTACTGTATAAAACTCTAAAATTTTATTTTAAGTTATATGTTAAAAAGACACTAAATATAATAAGGCTTAATTATATCTTATATTCATAATATTTATAACCTTAATAAAATGTTCATAAAGTTTAATTTAATTTTTTTTAATTTCACGTAAAAAAATAAAATATTCATATAATATATATATATATATATATATATATATAATATTCGTCCATTCATAATCCTACTATTTTTTAGTACGTAAGTCACAAGCTTTCTAGAACTTTTATTGTTAAAAATTTGTGAAAACCCATTTTCTTTAATAAACACAATTGATCATGCAAAATTGCATTTAATAAAATTTATCATCTTTAAGTGTATGGTGCAAACTTAATTAGTGATAAATAATATCGTTACTTTATCCTTAGATTGGGGCGGAATGACAAGATTGAATTGAACATTTGGTATTCAACCAGAAAGCAATCAAGAAATCACAATTATTGTGCAAGCCCTAATAAAGGGATGTCTGAAAGATATATTATCACCTTTGCCTCACCTAATTTGGCCATTATATATACTCACCGTAGAAAGAAAAAATAAAAAAATTAATTATGCTTGCTTTAATGTCTTCACAAAATAATAATAATAATAATAATAATAATAATAACTAAATTGTTTCCTTAATTATTACTTTTATTATCTTAATAAATCTCATGATATTTGAGTTAATAAAATATATTATTTTTAAATTAGAACGAACATAATTGAATCATAACAATCATATCTTTTACCCTTACGTGCAAACTATGTTTATCGATTGAGATTTCATTGTACATTTTCACTAAATCATTAAAAACCATAGTATATTTTTTTTATTGCCAAATTTCTACTCAACATCAAGAATAATGACATGCCTTTCTCATGTTTGCATATATTTAAAAGACTTTCTCTATTCCCAGATGTTGATACTTGAACCGAATCAGTTAGTGACATTAAATTGTAATAAAAACACGTTTAAACAAATAAATTTTCCTTGGTTTTTTAGTAATATATTTAATAATGCATGTAATATTTTCCATCTACTTCATTACTATTGCTTCTACTATTCGTTCTTGTTTTTTTTCTTTTTCTTTTTCAATCAAATGTATGGCGGGCCTAAGCTTCTACAGGTCCTAGCAGAGCTTGTTCTTAAAACTTGTTATATTAGTATTAGCATATTTGTTATGATTATAACGTTAACTTAAAATAAAAATTTGAGATTATAACCACCAATTGCAGTGTTGATCAAAAGAAAAAGGAATCGATTCTCTTTGAAAAAAACTCTTAATTATAAAATAATAAGAGAGAAGACAAAATAGATATATGATAACTTGGGTATGTAGATTTCCTCATAACACAAATAGTTGCCAATTCAGTTTTGATTTTTGAAGAATCTAATTCGGTCAAATATAATGAAAATATAAAAAAACATAGATAGATTAACCATTAAAAACATTAACGATGAGAATCAATTAATGTGAATAATAATAATAAAAAAAAAGCCTCAAACAACGACAAAAGGAGAATAGATTAATGCCTAAAATGTCAAAGTTATGACCAAACAAATTAAGAATTTTGTCCATAGTCACCATTAAAGAAAAGTGCTTTTGTTGACAATGACTCCACTTTGTCGCCTAACAAGGGAATAGTTCAAAACATAAAACGCTAATAGGAAGAGACACTTGATATTAAGACAAAAAAAAAAAAAGAGGGTTGATAATAAGACAAAAAAAAATAGCATGACAATTCCAACAAGAAAAGCTATATAATAAAATAAAGATCCATTCAAAGCAAAAGATTAAGTGATCAAATAGCCTTGCTAACTAAGCATATATTCCAAGCAAAAGACTCAGCAGCAAGTCACGAAAACATTAAAAGACAGGTTTCCATGTCCTTATCCAAGCTTAGCTGTTCTTACCACTTAGTGACCAACCACTAAGACAAATCCCAAACTCTTTTTTTTTTTTGTTTTTTTTTTTGTTTTTTTCTCATGTGGTCCCCCATACTACATCCAAAATCATCGACTCCTATCTTTCTTTCACATTTAAAAAAAAACCATTTTTAAAGATGAAAATAGAATAAGGACTATTACAAAAATAACATTTCTAGTATGTATTTAAATAATTTTTTTTTTAGATTTTAATGAATTTTAAATTTTTTTAGATGAATTTTTAACAATTTATAAAAATTTAGCTGTATTTAATTAAGACTTTTTAGGACCTTTTAAAAGTTTATAAAAATTTATACAAATTTAAGTATATTCAATTATTTTTTTGAAAAATTTATAAAAGTATTAAGATATTTAAAATGTGAATGACTTTTAAAAATTTCACTTGATCAAATACTTTTAAGGATTTTAAATATTTTTTTTATGTATAAATAAAATCTAATGCCAATAACATATCTCCCATTAGATTTTTAGACTTTTTTTTATACTCTTTATATTTTATTTTTTTCTTTTTTCACTCAATTCCATTTTCTTCTTATTTTCTCTTTTTTATATTTGATAAGATGAAACACCGACTCAAGATTAAGAGTTCTTTTAATAATATCACATAAAATTATCAAGAAATTCAGTATTTATAAAATATAAATTGATTTATAATTAATTATAATTTTCACGTACTAGTATTGAAAAACTAATTTTCTTTTAATAGCTATGGAAGATCAAGATTTTATAATAATAATTTTTACTATAAGTTTTGGGTACGTCTCTTTCAATACATGCAAATCTGATTTTGTTTTTTTTTACGAAAACTCTTAATATTTTTACATATTAGAGAAGAGTATAAGTAATTAAATTTTTAAATAAAATAATAATATATTGAGTATTTTTATAATTATAAAATGTTCATTAAAAATAATAAAATAATTAAAGTGTGAATATGATAAAAATTTAAAATATATTAAAATTTATGAAAGTTGTCCTAATATATGCTCCACTATTAAAATTTATAGATTTTTTATAATTTAAAATTTAATAAAATATATATTGAAGTCTTTAAAAATCTATTAAAAAATCTATCAAAATATTCTTAAAAATAATTTAATGCACCCTTTTTAAGATATATTAAATTTTTATTATAATTTAATCATATTACTATTAATAATAATTGTATAAAATAAATAGTCATATTTATGTATTTATTTATTTTTTAGACAAAACTCATTGTAACTTGAGTAATTAGGGTTGAACAAATTAAAAAATTATGAATAAAAATATTTTAAAAAATTAAAAACATAAATATGACTGCCACATTTTAAAAACAAACTAATTTGTAAGAAAAATAAATAAATTAAGTGCCATTTATGCAATAAGTTACCTATGTCAGAAGAAAATTTTATATAATAAAGATGAATTACATAAATAATAATTTCATTTAATATTTGATTTATTTTGATTAAAACACAACACCAATATCAATGCCACCTACAACCTGCCTCACAAGATTTATCAATAGGAGGGCAAAAAAAAAAAAGTATTTCTGAATTTTACATTATCCCAAACTCCAAACAAGCCATAGGAGAGCAAGCCAGAAGATGACAAGAAGCAATTAAAAATGAAATGGGAAGATCGCGAATCCATGATTGTAAGCTTGTGTCTAATCATTTATCTCGCAATATTTTGGTGGCCTTATTGGTGGATGGGGTTGACACTATGCCATGAATCATGAATGGTTTTTTTGTCCATCTATAACTAAACGACTACGATGACACAACGTGTTTTGGTATTGCCTTTTTGAAGCAAACTTTGAGTTTAATTCCTTGATGGGATGCATATAGATTTATCAGATGAAGATTTGACCACTTTCCCATTTTCCCATATAATGCCCACTGATTTCAATTTTCCAACTTTTGGATTTAACGTAAATGTTTATGACCATTTAAATATCTGCTTGCTTTCCACCTAAAGAAAATTCAAAATTCAAATAGGCTTAGATTGATCATAAATAGCTTCAATAATTTGGGAAGATCAACTATGAACCATTCAGTTGACCCAAAATACACCACCATTGAGATTTGGGAGTAAATCATATAGTGGACTTTGATAGAGATTATAGTTTATTTTATGAAAACTCTTTGGCAAGATTATCTTGATTAGGTCATAGATTCCCTGAAATTTATTATTTGCAATTTGTAAGTATAATGGAGCTCACAAAATTACAAAAATGGAACATATCATAAAGAGAACTAAACAAAAACTAATAACTCTCATAACATTGATACAAAACTCACAAGAAGTTAGACTTCAGTTTTTGTTCTGAAATTAGTGTATCCATGTACTAGACAGATTTAACACCCACCAAACACTACCTTTCTATTCATCACTCATACAATCCAATTGAAGAATGTAGACGCTCTTGATTCTCATGAACTCTACCAATACCCAGAAGTTAGTTAACCAAGGATAAGATATCTGGTGGTTCTGCTAAAACCCATTGATGACTTGAGGTTCTTCTCATCAGCTGAAACTAGTAAAAACTATTCTACAACATAAAAATGGACCATGTAATTTTATCACTGGACTGAGAACCACCAGTCACTAGTAACAGAACATTAACAAACACCATAAATGGAAATACATATAAATTAATACTACACAAACTTACATCTACACACCATTGCTGTGATAGGGGGAGACCAAAAAAAAAAAAACACTCCAGTGAAAAGTCAAGCGTCGGTTATGTATGGTGGCTCTGCCTGTAGGTAAAGACGTAAAGTTATATAGTGATCTATTAACAGTTAGAATTCACGAAGTTCTTAATCTCCTCCATTAGACAGTAGAAGTGTTCATTATTTGGTATGAAATAGAACCCAATTGTGGCCTGCTTTAGATAAAGAAGCTTGACATCATGACCAGATTTGGTAAGCCCTTCAACATAAGCCAATTGCCAATCTTGAACAAGATCAAAACCAGCCACAACTACTAAGCTTTTTGGGAACTTTAGTCCTTCAAGATTTTTACCCCTAGAGCTAAAAATATTACAAGCTGGGTGGTCTCTGTCTTCTCCCTCAGGAAGATAAGCTCTCCAATACCAATCACGGTCTTGAATTGTAACAAAATATTTACCATCTAATCTCTTCTCTGATTCTGTTCTCTTCTGCCCTCCAAACATAGGGTGAAGAAGAATATTACCAAGAACTTCAACTTCTGCTTCGGCAGCCTTTGCTGCAACATGGTGAGCAATATTACCACCAGAGCTATCTCCAGCCAAATACACATGAACTTTACAATCCTTCCCACTTTGAAGCCATGTTCTTGATTTAACCCACTTAAGAGCTGTCCAGCCATCATCATATGCACATGGATACCGGTGTTCAGGAGATCGCCGATAATTTACAGAGACAACAACAACTTTGCAATAGCTTACAAGGCGGCGACAAAATGTGTCATAGATAGCACTATTGGCTGAGGAGTGTGTGAAGCTTCCACCATGGAAAAAAACTACTACAGGAACGATGTTGGTGGTACTCAAGGGGTTTTCAAGGTCCACAGTGCCCCATTGAGCTTCATTTTGTGGGGCTGGCTGGTAGATTCGATTAAGGAGACCAGTGGCTCGATCAACATGATCAAATGAGAAAACACCATCAACAGGAATAACATTAGCAGCAACTTTACGTTCAAGAAATTCTGCCAACTCACGATTGAATGTTCCATCAGCCCGACGGAGAAGATTGTAGGCTAGCTTGAAGTTGGAGATTAATACCCATGTATTAAGTGGAACCACCCTCTAAACAAATTAATTAAAAAGTTTGGTTAGAACTATTATACAGAGACTGCTTAAAGAATGTCCCAATAATGAAACATAAACAAGAACAAACTCAAATTTGTAGAGCGGACTTGAGACCAACCCCCAAACCAGAAACAACAACAAAAACAATTAACTTGCTGAAAGAGGCCCAAATAAAACTAGTGCAGAAGGAGAGAGCAAAAAGAAGTATGTCTAAATTCACCTGAAAGAACTTCATAACATATTCTAAAAAATTTACAACTTTTGATCCAAAGGGTTGTAAAACTTTGAGCTAAACGTGGCAAGGATGTGAAGAAAACAAAACCCAAGTTGATCAATATCATATTAGAATTAGTGCGGCAAAACCCAAAAATGTGATATCATAAAAGTTTAAAAGAGAACAAAATAAAGAGCATAGTTTGCTCAATCGAAACACAGATTTAGCAAAATTCAGAAGACGGCCAGAGAGAAATGTGAAGGAAATGTTGGAAAAGGAAAATAAGAAGAAAGAGAAGTTAGAGATTTGGATCGAGTCATCAAGAAAAGAAACAAGTACCTTAGATTCATTAAGATTGACTTCATTATCACCAGCCATGACTTTCCCTCCTTATCAGCAACCAAAAAGTTAAAACTCACAAAGCAACCCAACAAAAATTTTCAAGGAAAAACACAGTTCATTGGTCAAAGCAAACAATAATGAATCTCAAACCTGTCTGAAGAGGATGACAGACAGAGAGGGAGAGAGGAAGCGTAAAACAGAAGGTGGGTCTAATTTGGCTTTCCTTTCTTTCTTTTTTTAAATTTAAATTTTCTTTCCTGCGGTGGGTGTCGTACGTCTTTTTAGATTGTTGGATGGATTCCTAGTTTTGGGTTATACTGAACAAAGAAGAGACTTTCTCTACGAAATATGAGAGCAGAGTGCGCTCAGAACACGTAGAGAGCTTTCAAAGATATAAATGATATCGAAAGACGAGACAAAGCCGGTAAAATAGACACAGAGCATAAGAGGGAGAAATTCATGGATTAAACATTGCTTGTATCAAATAATACTTCTTTTAAAAATGAGATTTTAGAATGATATATATATATATAATAAAATATTATTTTATTAATAAAACTTTATTAAAAACTAAAATTATAATAAATTTAAGATTAATTGTATTATATAATTTTCTACATTCCTAATAAACATATGTTTAATTTTTTTATCACATAAATAAACATATTTTTTTAATATTATAAAAAATATATATTTATTAAGATATTAAAAATAAAAATAAGTAAATAATTAAATAATTAAATCATTAATACACTAAAGTATATATTTAATATCATATTTTTAAATAGATTTTTAAATATTTTATATTATTTTAATAGTTTAAAAGAAAAATAAAATAAAATATATCAATTATTGTACTGTATATTTTAATTTCTTTTATAATAATTAATATATTGTAATTTAATTTTAATTTTCAAGAAAATAGGCATGGAAATAACAGTGAGTATTAACCCAAAAATAATTTGAAATTAGAACAAATATAGTTAAAAATACTTATATTTTTTAACTTTATAATTAAAAAAATGACTATAGAATTGAACCATAAAATAAAAGAAGAGTAAAAATGAATGAAAATTTTAAAATAAAAATTTGATTCTTATTAAATTTTCCTATTACTTTAGAAATTCATATTAATAAAATAATATTTTATTATTATTATTATCAACAAAAAATCTCTTAAATTGCAAATCTTTTTATAAATTAACCACATATATTACCATAATATAATGTGTAAATCTCAATTAAAAACTTAAAAATATAGATGTTAAAAATTCATTACAATACTCTTAAAATAAAGAATAGGTAGCATAACTTTTGGTTTTATAATTAAAAAAAAATCTTTAAAATTAAACATAAAGGAGAATAAGTATATAAAATAATAAATTTTTCTCTCAGTATATATCTTATTTTTATTAAAAGGTGACTAAATATTCTCAATAAAATAACTAAAGTTTTTACTGGAGACAAGTAAATTACTGATTTGCTTCATTAACTACCCACCCGAAAACAAATTAAGAGAGAGAGAGAGAGAGGAGTTAAGAGGGTGGTGACAGTCAAACGCAAATTAACGAGTAACGACGGTGGTGAACAGAAACGAGAGAGACGACAAATCAGGCGGCCGAATTAAACTGTTAATGTGGGTCCTACATTTATTTTCTTTCTTTTTTTTATTCTTTTTCTAATTAGAAATAATGTTTTGCTTTTTTTCGGTGTTTATTTATGTTTTCCTTTTAACGGTGGTTTATTTTACAATAATCTACTGCCTTTTATTACAAAATATCTTATTATTTTAATGGGAATTAAAAAGCAACGAAATTTTTTATAAAATGAAAGTACCAAAATTAAGCGGTGAATAAAAATGAAATTTATATAAATATATATTAATAAAAATATTTATAATTCAATTTGTATAATATATAGCATAATTTATTTTCAATAATTATCCCTTATTAGAGTTATTAAAATAAAGATAATTTTTATACTATATACAATTATAAAAGTTTTTTAAATATATGTTTATTAATAAATAAGTATCAAAAGTGAAAACTCTACTTAAAGTGTCATTTCATCTATATTCTATTATAAGAATCATGAAAATACATTTGGGACTATGCTGCCTATCGTTTTATAGACTATATAAAATTTAATAATATTTTTCTAAAAATAAATATTTTAATTCTATTAATTTTAGATTGAATTAATTTGGTTGTAAAATTAATAAAAAGAAATCAAGTAAATCTAAATCTTGATTTTTGGTTTAAATAAAACAAAATAATAGACATATGGTATTTTTCATAGATATCAGATAAGTTTTAACTATTTTAACTATAATATTTTTAAATTCTTTCATTTTAAATCTATTTTTTTTCTTTTTACAGTGAAAAAAAAAATCAAGTTTTTTAATTACTTAAGAATATTTTAATTCTAAAAAAATTATTTATTATAAATTGAAATTATTAAATTAATCTTAATTAAAATTTGATTTATGAATACATTTTTTTGTTACTTAAAAAGATAATGTTATGTTAATTTAATTTTTTTAAATATTAAGAATTAATTAATCAAAACTAATAATTAAAATATTAAAATAACTAATTTATAATATGTATGCGAAGTCATTTTTCAAAAAAATAATAATAATAATTCAAGTGACCTAAGGAAATAATCAAATAACTTTATTGGTGATTCTATATCTTGAAATAACTTTTTCAATTGCTCAAAAATATGGCTTTTTAAAAAAAAAAGTTTATTGATTTACGAAATGAAATATTAATTGCTCTTATTTTACGTGTAATTTTTAACTTTATTGATTTGTCTAATGTTTTTGTTTTTATTGACTGTTTCGGTATATGTTAGAAACAATTTTTAAATACACTCTTTTATATCCTACCTCGCTGTTAATTATAGTGTAGTATTAAATATTACAAAATTTGTGATATTATAGGAATATGGCAATTAAATTGGTCACAGACATAAATATTTTTTTCCAATAAAATATTTACATATAGTTTATAATATATAACATTTATTTAATTATTAAATGCGCTCCTCCTATAACTATTTCTTTCGGGCACGTTAATTAATTTATATTATTGGATTTTTTTAAGAGAAATCTTAAAATAATTTTAAAAAAATAAACCTAACTAACTTTATCATAATTATTGTATTAAACTACTCACATCTTAACGAAACGAGACTAGAGTATAAATATACCCTAAATTCAATTCGAAAAATCAATAATAATATATCCTTTCCAATTGAGTGGAAAGAGTTCTGGAACTAGTAAAAATGGGAAAAGTACTGGCAGTAGTCTTTTATTAAAAATTGCCAAGTGTAAAAGAAGAGACAAAATTACAGCATTAAATTAAATTAATAAAAACAAGTAGTCAAAAGTTTTCTGCGTGTGGCCGACGCCAATGTACGTGGCAACAAAGGGTTCCGTCTTATGACTCATTTTTGCGAAGCTCCCATATCATACTTCCCGAAAACACCCTCCAATAATAATCAAAACTCCAGATCTACCATGCATAACACGTGTTTTGGCATCTAGTAAAAAGCGCGTGACGGCATGTCTTTTGTCAGAGTCTGAGGTAGTGATTTATTGTTTTTATTTATCTAATTTAGGTTTTTTTCTTTTTTTGCCAAGTCAAATTTAGATTTTGTATTTTTAAACTATAAATTAAAATATTTTTATTTTTATTTTTTACATATATTAATAAATACAAATAATTAGAATAAAACAAGTAAAGATTCCTAATTGTTAATATTTAAAAATATATTTTACAAAAAGAAGTTAATAGTGGGCACTAGGCTTTGTCGTATTATATGGAACCCGTTTCATCTCTCTGATCCTGGGTTATGGACACGTGTCATACAATCATCGTTGTTTTCTAGATGGGTTCCATTTTCCTCTAGCCTTATTTTTTTCCACGAGCTGATGGAATGATAAACTCACGTAAGGTTAAATATATGAATATTTGTAAGTATTATTTTACATTATATTGTTCAATTTTTTTAATCAATGCTTTCACCATTTCACATAAAACATATATTTATGTAAAAATTTACACATCTGTAACCCTATAAACTTGTGGGTAATTTTCACAAAGTAGAAAAAAAAAATCCATATAATTGAATTTCATTACAAATTTCATTTAATTTATTATATTTTATGAATATACTAAAAATAAAACTTTCTTTATTGAAAAATAAGGTGAGATGATATAAAGTTAGAAGATATGTGTTAATTGATCAATTATATTATAAAATGTATTATTTAATTTTTTATATTTAGTCAAATGTGTTAAATAATGATAAATTTAAATATTCATTTGATATTTTAATAATTTTATGATAAAATTTTAACTAATCACTTAATATTTTAATAATTATTATAATAAAATACTATAACAAAAAGTAATTTTATCCTTTCTTTATTTATCAATAAAATAAAATATTTAAAAAAAATTATTTTATTCAAAATATTAATAAAAAATAGTTTTTGTCATTTTTTGAACTTTTTTTACAAAAATAAAGATCAAATAATAATTTTTTTCTTATGAACTTAATAACCTATTTAACTCAATGTAATAAACTTGTGTGACATTTTTCTTTAAAAAATATATAATATATTTTCCATAAAATAATCATCTTGGATTTATGTATGTTAGATGGCATGAAATTACGAAAATTTCTGTGTTATACTAAATGTAACATATTCATCCCACGATATATGCATTTGTAATGGGAAAGTAGTTATTAGTAGTTTATCTAAAATCATTCCGTAGATGAGATTAACTATATATCTATTTTATAAAAAAAATAGATAAATTATACTAATTAAAAATATGATGGTTATTAATAAGTTAATATAATATATGGGAACGAGAGAGATAATATTATCCATTATTTGAATATTATATGTGTGAAAATTTTAAAAGTAATACTATTCTTAAAAAATTCTAAAACAAAAACCCATAAAACACAACAAAGTAAATAGCATCCCACAAAACTAATTCATACATCTTTCGAGATAAAACAAATGTGTTGTTTTAATTTTATGAATTTTACAGATATTATTTTAAATAATTTTTAATATAATCTCTATAATTTAACATTGATTAATATTTATGATATAAATAAATTAATATATAAGAACTCGTAAACAAAAATAAATAATTAAAAAATAATGCTTCACGACACCTTTTACACATATTAAAATGACATAAAAATAATAAAATAATTGAAATATCAATATTAATATCCAAAAATCAAGACATTAATATACGATAGGTACATTGAAACCAAATAGCAATGTGAAGAACAACATAAATATCGCTACATTAATTACTATTAGCTATATATAATCAATCTTAGGCAACGAAAATGCATGGAGAGACAAAGTAAAATACATAAGAGAGTGACAAGCATGCCTCTCAAGTTCAAAAAACAAAGCTATTGTTTATGGGGATCCACGAGACGGTTGACTCGATGGACAAAATATTCACTGTATATATCGTAAGTTTTTCTGAGAGACTAGGGTAACAAGTTTGAGGCTCAATCCACGAAACGTCGACACATGTGCTAATATTTTTCTACTAATATTTTATGCGTTTGGGGAGTGCATTCTCTACTAATATTTTTCTAAGAAATATATATATATATATATAAAGTCTCCAAAGAATCGATCGTTACTATTTTTTTCTTTTGATTTTTAATGAGTTTTAAATTTAAACCTCTAAATAGTTCACATCAATATATGCTAATGATATTAGTGGTTTACATCATTTTATACTATTAGAGAAATTTTTTACTATAAATAAAATTAAAATAATAATAATAATAATAATCATCATTCATTAAAAAATATCAATGAAAAAAAAATAGTAGAAGATTCACTCGCATCGCCATAGGGATCATACGAGAGAAAAAGGTAATAAATAGATAATAATGGATATATTGCTTCTAACTTTTATATAATCAAAATATTTAATTTAATTTATTTTTAATTTTTTACGTTATAAAAAAAATATACATACTACATTTATTAATATACAAAAAACCACCCTCTCTCCCTTTCCTCATTTTCTATTATACTCAAATAAAAACCTATATTCGAGCAAATAAAAAAACAAAATCAGTTTAGCAAATAGTTCAAATATTTGAAAAATAAAATATTAATTAATACCAGAAATTTTAACATGGTTTTATTCTATTTTATTGAAGATCATTTTATTCTTCTCCTAATGTTATAATACAAACCTACATATATAATACAAAAAATTATACACATAATAACAGAAAAATATATATGAATAATAAGTGCATAAAATTAATAGAAATACTTACAAAAGTAAATAAAGTGACAAAATGAAGGAAATGAAGAAAAAATTGTGTTTTGTAAGTAAGAATTGGGTTTAGAAATTTGAGTATTTTGCTCAAAAAATATAGGGGATCTAAAAGATTAGTTAGAGATAAAGAAAACCCACTAACCGGTGTTGGAATTGGTAGTCGTAGGTCGTCGGAAAATGAGAAAGAGTGGAGGATAAATGGAGGAAGTTTTAGGTTTTTGAGAGCTATACAACGCTTGAAATAGTTTCTGTCTTAGGAATAAAGAATAGAAAAGAATTTATCCACGTGTTTGCGTCGATTCCACGTGTCAATCGACACTATGTTACGTAGATAGCGTCAGTTTTAGGTGTCAATCGAATCGATGTCATGCTACATGGATAGACGTAGCGTCAGTTGATGTGGTGAACCAATGCTATCCACGTAATGTATCATCGGTTGACACCTAAAACTGACGTTACATTCTACGTGGATAGCATCGGTTCTACACCGAACCGACTTTAAATTCATTATAAGTCATTTTTTCCAAAAATTTACTTTATATATCAACTTAAATACTCATTTTTTTTGTAATAGTGTGGGAAAGAATGGAAAGAGTATGCCCATTATCCATTTAAATATAATGTAGAACTAGGTGTAGATTCTTCGTCAAAAGCTCTTCGTTAAAAGTTTATGTATTTTACGAGAGTCGGAGTATTGAGTACACCAGAAACACTAACCAATAAAAGTAATAAAAATGAATGTAGAAGTAAAAAATTAACATGGTTTGATAAGTTAAATTGATATACCCTCAATGTCATAAATAAATTTTACTAATAATATAAGATTATTAGCTTAATACCCAATAAAATTTGTATCCTAAGAATAATATTATAAACTTAAGATAATAGTTAAATTGAAAAATTCATTACACCCATGACCTCTTGTTCAAACAAGACTCAAAACAAAAAAAAAATCTAAATTGATCAAAAACGTTATTTGATTTATGGTACCATAATACAAAATATTTGTACATAAATATACTTAGAAACTCAAGTCTAACTTTGAACCCAAAAGTCATGATAAGAACCAAGGGTTTAAGACCTAGCTAATTTCAGATTATATAGCAAAGGGTTTCTCCACAAATCAATGGATATTGCTCACCATTTTTCTGAGGAGAAAAGACGCCACAAGGAGCTGCTAATTCCTTGATAAGTCTAGCATAAATGACACCCTAACAAGTATGGATATTACTCACCACAAATGCTTGGATGCTAAACAACGCCACAAAGGTTTCCAATCCCTTGATAAGTTGCTTGAAGAGGAACAAAGACCTAGAATGAGCTCTCAAATTATCTGAATATTCAAACTTCATTCAAAATTATCTTTTACAGCAGCTGAGCTGCTCTTAAAATGATACAAACCAACCCTAAGCTATAATACATCATAGCTCTTGATCTCATCCAAGGGTTGAAAATAAACACAGCCAAAAAGGAGAAAGGTAGTAGAAAACATTGACCAAAAAACATGGAAAAATTGGGGTAGCTGACCACAAAGCAATCCCATAAAGTATTACATCTTAACTCTTGATTTCATCCAAGGGCTGAAAAGAGAGCTGCCCAAAATCAGTCCAAATGGCACTACAATGTGCCTAGTTTTATTTTGCCAATTTTGCCCTAATTTCCATCCTAGGATTGTCCCAATCCTTACACTCCCAATTTAGGTCCCCTTGATTATGAATGACCTCTTGAATGATCCCATTTAAAGCCTTTTCGAGTTGTGCCTTCCTAGACCTTATGATTGGTCCACTTGGACTTTGTAGAGCTCGATGATTCTCATCATTCCCCCTCTCTTCAAGAGGATTCGTCCTCGAATCATCACCTGTATAATCAAAATGAGAAAGATCGGAAACATTAAAAGAGGTACTAACATTATACTCACCAGGAAGATCAATTTTGTAGGCATTGTCATTGATTCGCTCAATCACTTGAAAGGGTCCATCTCCCCGAGGTTGCAACTTGGACCGTCTTTTCTCAAGAAACCGTTCCTTTCTCATATGCACACAAACCTAATCACCAGGCTCAAAAATGACTCTTCGTCTCCCTTTGTTGGCTCTGTAAGCATAATCCTTATTTCTCTTCTCAATTTGCTCATGAATGCATTCATGGAGCTTCTTCACCGTTTCAGCCTTCCTTGCACCATCTAAGTTAGTTTTCTCTGAAATAGGAATAGGTAATAAGTCCAAAGGAGTTAGTGGATTGAAACCATAAACAATTTCAAATGGAGAATGGTCAGTAGTTGAATGCACACTCCGGTTATAAGCAAATTCAACAAAATGTAAACAATCCTCCCAATTTTTCAAATTCCTTTTTATTACCGCCCTAAGCAACGTGGACATAGTCTTATTGACTACCTCAGTTTGCCCATCTCTTTAAGGGTGACAAGTAGTCGAAAACAAGAGTTTAGTGCCCATTTTAGCCCAAAGAGTTTTCCAAAAATAACTAAGGAATTTAACATCCCTATCAGACACAATGCTCCTAGGAACTCCATGAAGCCTAACAACCTCCCTAAAGAACAACTCTGCCACATTAGTGGCATCATCGGTTTTATGACATGCTATAAAGTGTGCCATTTTAGAAAACCTATCTACAACCACAAAAATGGAGTCTCTACCCTTCTTAGACCTAGGTAACCCTAAAACAAAATCCATGGAAATATCTACCCAAGGGAGTATATAGTCCTTGTGGTAGGACTTTGGATTTGGCTTGCTTACAAGTGATGCATCTAGAACATATTCTCTCTACATCCTTCCTAATTGTTGGCCAATAAAAATGCTCACGCAAAACATCTAAAGTCTTTTTAATTCCAAAATGCCCTATTAATCCCCCCATGGGCCTCCTTAATTAACAACTCACGCATGGAACATTTGGGTATACACAGTTGATTTTCTTTAAATAAATACCCATCTAATTTATAAAACTTTTCAAAGGAAGTTTTTTCACATGCATAGTAAATAGCAGAGAAGTCATCATCATTAGCATACATTTCCTTAACATATTCAAATCCTAACAATCTAGCATTTAAAGTTGAGAGTAAGGCATACTTCCGTGATAAAGCATCGGCTACAACATTCTCCTTACCTTTCTTATATTGAACAATATAAGGAAAAGTCTCAATGAATTCCATCCATCTAGCATGCCTCCTATTCAATTTACCTTGGAGCTTGAGATGTTTTAGAGATTCATGATCGGTATGGATGACAAATTCTCTTTGCCAAAGGTAATGTTGTCATGTCTCTAGGGTCATAACCAAGGCATATAACTCCTTATCATACGTTGGATAATTAAGGGCTGTTTCATGAAGTTTCTCGTTGAAATAAGCGATAGGTCACCGTTCCTGCATCAAAACAGCTCTTATACCTATTCCTGATGCATCACACTCAACTTCAAAGGTTTTAGTAAAATCAGGTAAAGATAAAACAGGTGCATAACATAAACTATCCTTCAATGCTTTAAAGGCTCTCTCCTGATTCTCACCCCATTTGAAACCAACAGACTTTTTAATGACCTCGGTTAGAGGTGCAACTAGTGTACTAAAATCTTTGACAAACCTTCGATAAAAACTAGCTAAGCCATGAAAACTTCTAACCTCGGTTACAGATTTAGGTGTGGGCCATTCTCGGATAGCCTTAACCTTTTCCTAATCTACTTCTACCATTATTCACAAACGAATACTTGTTTCTATATCTGTCATGTGTAACCCTCCTATCATATTGCCAAGGTTTACCTAGCAAGATGTGTCCAACTTGCATGGGTACCACATCACACATCACCTCATCCTTGTACTTTCCAATGGATAAGCTCACTAATACTTGCTTATTAACCTTCATTTTCCCCCGTATCATTTAACCATTGCAACTTGTAAGGCTTAGGGTGTTCAAATGTGGGCAACCCTAATTTCTCAACTAAGGTAGTACTAGCCACATTGGTGCAACTTCCTCCATCTATGATAACACTACACATTTTGTTACTCACATGACATCTTGTGTGGAAGATGTTATCTCTTTGTTGTTCAAGGTCATCCTCCTTGACTTGAGTGCTCAAAGATTGCCTTATTACAAGTGCTTCCCCATCCACGGGTCCTATCTACTCTTCACTAACTTCCCCTACAGATGGCATCTCATCTTCTTCACTTTCATTATCGGTTCCAACCTCACCACTCGCTAAGGTGATCATTACCTTCTTATTGGGACATTAAGAGGCTATATGACCATTACCAAGACACCGAAAACACCTTAAGTCACGATTACGAATTGGGGTGTCGATTTTACCTTTGTCCTTGCTAGCTCTCATCTCTTTGGCTTTCTAAGGCTCAAATCTTGGTTTGGATGTAGCTATTTCATCTTTTTTCTCATTGGACTTCCAAGGACTAGTAAGGTTTGGTTTTTGAGTAATGGGACTAAACCTTAATGGTTGGGATCAAAAACTTTGTTTCTTTAATTGCCTTTCCACCTTGATTGCCATATGGACCATGTCCTCCATCTCCACATAATGATGAAGTTCCACAATGTTTGCAATGTCCGGATTCAACCCACTAAGAAACCTAGCCATGGTTACCTCTCTATCTTCCTCAACATTAGCTCTTGCCATAGCCACTTCCATTTCCTTGTAGTACTCATCAACACATTTATATCCTCGAGTCAATCTTTGTAAGCGTTGGTGTAACTCTCTATAGTAGTAGCTAGGCACAAACCTCTTTCTCATGATAGCCTTCAACTCCTCCCAATTATCTATGGGCCTTTCACGGTTTCTCCTCCTACTAATGACCAATTGATCCCACTAATTCAATGCATAGTCAGAAAACTCAATTACAACAAGTTTTACTTTTTTCTCCGTGGAGTAGTTATGACATTCAAAAATATGCTCCACTTTCTTCTCCCACTCCAAATACAACTATGGGTCATTCTTTCCTTGGAATTGTGGTATCTTCATTTTTATACTACTTAGATCTCTATCAACTCCATCTTGAGCTCTAGGTGGGGGTCTCCACATACCTCATCTACCATTTCTTCCACCTCTATTCCCATTTCTTCCTCCTCTAGGCATTCTTTCCCCTTCTTCCTCCAATTCTTCTTCCCAATCTTCTTCCTCTATATCATCCCCAACATGAGCTTGCCTATTAACCCTCCTAACATTGGGTAGAGGTGTCCCTCGTTGTAAAGCTGCTATGGAATTTTCTTGCCTTTCCAATCTTTCATTCATATCAACTACCAAGTTGTTCATCCTTTCAAATGATTGTTGCAGCGCCCTCATCATGAACATCATATCCGGTCTTCCTTTGGGACTATTGTTTGACATTTTTTTTTCAATTCTACACAACAATAGGTTAGTGTAATAAAATAGAACTAATGTAAATTCACACAATACCTCACGTGTTTAGCGCTCGGATTGATCGCTCAAACCCTCTTAGTTCCTAATCAAAGCAACCAAATCCAGGAATTCCAACCAATTTGTAGAATTATCAAACACCCAAAAAAAATAGTTCACAATATCCCACTTGTTAAAGCACAAAGGAAACTAACTCAAAGTGTTCAGAGGAGTAAGCACAAGAAAAAGTAATAGAACAACACGATTGGAAAAACAACAATTTCCCCAAAGGAACTAAGCACACAATGGAATATTTATAATCAAAGTGTAAATCCTTGAAACTATGAGTTCTAATACTCACTAGAAATTAGCAATTGTAATTTGCCCAATCTGTTTTTTTATGTTTTTTTTAATTAATTCTGGCCACTCTTTTTTCTGTTTTTTTTTTCTTTTCTTTTTGGGACAATTATGCTAATAACTCTAGAGTAAATCAATACAATACTTTCAATATAAGTTTAAGGAATGTTTAAGATTGGTAAAATAGCACATAAATTACGACACAAAGGGAAAATGAAATTTCTGTAGGAACTACCACAGAAATACTAGAAAACAACCAAAAACTGCAGAATATTTCAGATTTTGTAGAATAAGTAAGGAAAAATACAGAATAGATTCAGTAATAGTAGAATTTGCAAGGAAAATGCAGAATATGAAAGAAAATTTCAGAATCCTTTCAGAAACAACATGATATGTAAGGTTACTACTGAAAAAAACTTTGGACACAATAGAATTTGAAAGGAAAATACAGAAAAAAACGTGGAAACAAAGAAGAGCAATATTTTTATGGTATGGAGAATAAATTTCAACAAGAACACAACAGAATTATATTTATTTTTTCGTTTTTTTTGTGTCAGAAATACAACAGGAACACAAGAACAAGAACAAATATAAAGGATAGGAATCTGAAAATTAGCACCAAAAGCTCTGATACCAAATGATAAGAACCAAGGGTTTAAGACCTAGCTAATTTCACATTATATAGCAAAGGGTTTCTCCACAAATCAATGGATATTGCTCACCATTTTTCTGAGGAGAAAAGACGCCACAAGGAGCTGCTAATTCCTTGATAAGTCTAGCATAAATGACACCCTAACAAGTATGGATATTACTCACCACAAATGCTTGGATGCTAAACAACGCCACAAAGGTTTCCAATCCCTTGATAAGTTGCTTGAAGAGGAACAAAGACCTAGAATGAGCTCTCAAATTATCTGAATATTCAAACTTCATTCAAAATTATCTTTTACAGCAGCTGAGCTGCTCTTAAAATGATACAAACCAACCCTAAGCTATAATACATCATAGCCCTTGATCTCATCCAAGGGTTGAAAATAAACACAGCCAAAAAGGAGAAAGGTAGTAGAAAACATTGACCAAAAAACATGGAAAAATTGGGGTAGCTGACCACAAAGCAATCCCATAAAGTATTACATCTTAACCCTTGATTTCATCCAAGGGCTGAAAAGAGAGCTGCCCAAAATCAGTCCAAATGGCACTACAATGTGCCTAGTTTTATTTTGCCAATTTTGCCCTAATTTCCATCCTAGGATTGTCCCAATCCTTGCACTCTCAATTTAGGTTCCCTTGATTATGAATGACCTCTTGAATGATCCCATTTAAAGCCTTTTCGAGTTGTGTCTTCCTAGACCTTGTGATTGGTTCACTTGGACTTTGTAGAGCTCGATGATTCTCATCAAGTCAACTTGTGAGTTAGAGGATTTTTAGACTTATAAGCAGTATTGTTGTCTTACTTTTGACCAATGTGAGACTTAACATCCCCCCTCCACATCAGCTAGAGTCCAAATTTACGGCACAATCCGAATTTATGGCACAATGACCGATGAGGGATGAAGAAACTAAAAGCTTAGCTCTGATACCAACTTAGAAACTCAGGCTTAACTCTGAACCCAAAAACTAGCTTGTGAGTTAAAGAGTTGCCGAGACTTATAAACAGCATTGATGTCTTACTCTTAACCAATGTGTAACTTAACAAATATCACACAGTTACATAAAAATCTATATTATCCTAACACTCACCTTAAATAAAAAAGACATTCATCAAAAACCAAATAATCAATTTTTTTCCTGTCTTGATCTCTCGATCTCTTCAAATACTAACTTATACTTAAGACTAATCAATAATAAACCTATTATGTATATAAAACCTTTTGTCTTCCATTAACAATTATTTAAAATTTATCATAAATTTAACATATCTTGACTTATATTTTTAAGGTATGTAAAAAATATTAAAATATTCTTAGATTTTATGGTTAATATCATTAATTTTTTTAAATATAATAGTATTAATTTTTTCATTCATATTATATTAATATTATTATGGTTTTATTATCAAATTATAAACTAACGATTTAACACGTTATTAATAATTGTTAAAGATAATTTAATATCTGGGCTAATATTTTAAGTGAGTTGTTAATAATTATTAAAGATAATTTATTTTCTTAATTCCTTTATATATTAAAGTTAATTTAATTTTTTATTTTTCTTATAATAATATTGTGTTATTTCTATCTTCATCTTTATGTTTATTAGTATTATAATTAGATAAAAAAAACCTCTAAATATTAAAGATCTTTAATTAACTTAAAAGTTATAATTATTATAATGAAACTTAATAGATGTAATACAATCTTAACTTTTGTTCGTCTTCTCTTGTTAGAACGATTATGTCTTTAACTTTATTAAAATCTTAATAACAATGAGTCTTGTGCATTCTTGTTTAATTTAAATTTGTTAAAAAAATGTAATTAAATTTTATTTTATTTATAATTTAATAATTATTATAAATTTAAGATTAATTAATAAACCTTAACATATAAAATTTTGAGTAATATTGGTATTTTTATTTGCATTAATGATAATAGGATTTTTATTAATTTTATACGGTTAAATGGCATTCACCAGCATTTTCCTCCTTTGTTCTACATGTGTCACTCTAAAGCCTACCCTACAATTAACACTACTTTTCTTCATATTTAATATGCCAATCGTAGATTATTAAATAAATAAAAAAGCCCAAATGTATCTTTTGAGAGTTTATGTCCTTTTATAAATTACAGTAGCATGCGGCCCACAATTGAATTTGGCATTTTGTGCGCTGCGTCAACAACTAGGTGTTGCATTTGGATTCTTCTGCCGATTCGATAAATCTCACTAAAAGGAAAGTAAAATAAAGCTTTTCGGCCCTTTCCCTTCTGGCACGGTAAACCTTTCTTGTGATCTTTATCTGTCTAGTGTTTTCGTTTTTCTTTTGTCCTTCTGTTGTATAAGTTTTTTTATTTTTATTTTTAAAAAAGCACTTTTGTTTTTGAAAAACTATCTTTGTTCAAACCCAAAGTTTGAGGAGTTAGGAATGCATGTTGCGTATACAACATCTACTTTTAAATGATGGACAGTACTGTGATGGTGCAATATCCTGTATATATATATATATAGTTAGAAATGTTGCGTATACAACAACATTTACTTTGAATGATAAATTGTGTGATGGTGCAATATCCATTAACAACACACAAATTACAAGAAAACAAAAATGGTCAAACGAGTGGCACCCAATAAATGTAAAATTAAAAAAAAATTAGTTTTTAATGTTTTCGTCTTGCTTAGATTTTCGTTAGATTCATCGAATATGACTGTGTGATGGAGAGGGACTAATTAAGGGATGGATTTAAACTAGGTAGCCGACAAGAATTGAGATTAATTTTGGTTCAAAGTAAAATTTGTGGTTAGATTTTAAAGCAAATACGAGCTATGTTGTTGGTTGTTTATCAATTACATACATGCATGCCATCAATTCTCATGGGTGGAATGATGGAAAAGGAAAAGGAAAAAAAACATATAATCCATTGATTCCTAGGCATGTTTGTCAGCATTGATTCTCGGATTTTTTTTTCTGTTATACTAATTAATATGCCAATTTGTTATTAATTTTTTAAAGGTTTTGTCAAGAATAAAAACAATAGGGGTAACATTGTAATATGTATTGAGAACACTTCATCACATGTTTGCACTAAATTAATAGTCAATATTTCATTGTATACAAAAACGAATAGTGGCTTGTACAATGAATTTGAATCGTTTGTGTCATTGCGTGAATTAAACAAAATCAGAAACATTGTACACTGCGTATATATAATTATGAAAAATATACATTGGATTATTAATTATATTAGAAAAAATAGACTTTTGTACCGTAAAGTTTTGAATTTTTCTACAAAAATATCACAATTTTTTTAATTCATTAGTTTCATATTATTAAACTTTATAAATATTATAAAAATAACATATAACTATTTTTTTTCTTTCTTTTATATTATAAAATTTTACAGATATTAAAAAAATACAATCGATATATATATAATTTTTTATTGATTTTAATTAAAGTTGATGATATTATTGTTATATCTGTAAAGTATAATAGTATAAATTAAAAAAAAAAATTGATAATATTTTATTAACATTTGTAAAATTATTATATAGAATTTCATGGTTGAAATCCCTACTTTAGTTCAACTATCGTTTCAAGCATCGTTGGCGTGTTCTTGTTCGAAATTCTGACTTTAAACAAAAGATAAAAATATTATCCTCGGTTTTTCATCCACCAGTTGCATTATATTAATTTCAATTCTTTGGGTTATATATGCTTTGATTGTTAGGTAGGAATAAAGCCAAGATTAATTCGATGCAAGCAATCATTTGGATTAAACGGTCCGAAATTATTTTTGATAATGGGACAATATTTTCACACCCGTTAATTTCTACAATATATTTAATCATAAATTTAAAAATTATTAAAAATATATTTTTGTCTTAAACATATTTATTGTACGTTAATTAAAATTTATTAATAAATATGTTGTAAAAACAACAATTTAACATATGGTAATAATTACACCTATTTATTATACAATAATATTAACAAAATAGGTGATGAAGAACAAATCTCGATGCAATTATATATCATTACGCTACTATGGAGTCAATGTTGATGATTTAGTTTTAATCATGCATTGATCACGCCTTGAAAGGGATTAAAAGAGGGGGAAAAAAATTGGTTGACTATTTAGATTTATCATATAATTAACCACATCTTTTTAAGTTATAACTTTAGCTTAATTATAATATCATGAGTTGCTAAAATAAGGTATTGTCTTAACATCAATATCATGCTATAGCTAGCATTGAACTATCATTGGCAATAAAACAATAACACTCATGCCTAGTGAAACCTAACCCTGAATAGTCAACGAATTTGTATATATGAAGAAATTCTAAAATTCTTTAATAAAAATCTCTTGATAGAAATAATCGAAACTCAAAAAGGCATGTATTCGCATTATATTGGAGGAGAAAAACAACATTTATTAGCATTTCGAAAACTTTTTTAAGCAAATTATTTAAAAAAACACTTCTATACTGACACGATTGTGTGTAATGACTTTAACACGATTAAAAAAAGGTTATATTGTATATAAATAATTAAAAATAAATATTAATATGATTTATGTATGTAAATTTAGATAAAATAATGATATAATATATATTTAAAATTAAAGATAAAATCTAAATAAAATAAAATACGATAATATATTATCTAAATATAATGAAACTATATTATACTATAAAACATTAAATAAAATATAAAATAATATGAGATATTCTATTTTACATTATATCTGACTTAAATAAGCTTTCTAAAATTGGGGTATATAAGATTTTCCTTAAAAAAACATGCACTTGAAAACATAAATCTATCTCCCTGATTCAATTATGACATAATAGTGCCAAAGATTTTTTTTTTAACTCTATCTCCCTCTAAGTGTTGTATATATAATCTCTTTTATTTAGTTTTTGCCCGATATTAATTTCGCTAGTTTGTGTGGTATTTTCACTAGTATATGGTGGAATAAAATTGAAAATTCTTTAGTTTTAGATTTTTTAAAATCGATCTACCATGATTTATTGGTTCGTTTGTTTGTGTTTAGTGTGAGTGGTTGAGTGGTCACCTATGAGGTATGAAGTTGATGTTCTTAAAGTGTGCAGTGCCCAACAAGTGTAAGAAAAAAGCTCTCTCATCCAAATTTGATCAAGTGTTTGAATATTAGTTGCCTTTAAAGTTTCACGCTTTATCGCCTTGTGTTTTCTCCTCACTTTCTCATGATTTATTCTTAGATCTACTGCAATATTGTTATCATACCTAACATCGGAATTGGGAAATAATGTATTTATATATTTCAGCTTAGAATGAGTATTATGTTTTGTAATTTTTTTTTAATGATATCATTGACATATGACTTAGCCCTTTTGCCTAATTAAACAACGTATTTAAAAACAAAAATGTATAATGGATCGAGTCAGAACACACGTTATGGAAAATTAATTAGTTGAAGATAAGTATAGACATTGTTGATATTATTATTTTACAACTAATACTGATATATAGGTGCTCTGATTGAAGGGGATGGATGATGATTGATTGATGATCGAGATCCTATATATGGAATTTTGGTGAGCGAACAAAATTAGAAGGGCTCTCTCTATTTGCTAACACGATGTGGTTAATTACTTTTGTTTGTGCTAAAGGTGTTTCCACGTTAACTACTTCTCTGGAGACATGAAATCTCCCAATTGGGATTTTGCATGCCAATTTCATTATTATTATTATTATATATTAAAAAAATTATTTTTAATTAACTTTTTTCTTTCTATTTCTTTTATGAAAACCAAAAAAGTACATATTTTTTTTAAAGATTTTAATTATAAATTTTTTAATTAAGTATATTTAATAACAAATTTTAATATTTATAAAAAATCACTTATAAAATAATATAAGTTGATTTATAATATTTAAAAATGAGATATTTTAATTAAAAATATAATTTTTGAATATTGTTTTCTCCATTTCACTGCACTAGTTTATTTCTCGAAAGAAATCTAGTCTTAAGAATAATTATTGACAAAAATTATTTAAAACATAAAATTTATAAATAATAATAAATAATATTTTTTTAATTATATAAGTTTTTTTTTTTAAAATAAAAAGTTGAAAAGCGTTAACCACTCAAGTAGGTTCTTTTTCATTTTTTCCCCTATAAATCACTAAATAAAAAACTATTATCAAGTGATTGTTTTAAAAAAAATTATAAATTGTAAATTACAGTTGAACATTGATTAAGAACTGTGCATAATAATTATTGCTAATAAAGTAAAGATTATTGTCATTTATGAATAATCTTTCACTCAAGAATGACTAATCATTTTTTAAGGAGAAAAAAAAATCTAATAACTTTCTAAATTTAAAATTTACCTGTGTAATAGTAAATTTTGAGACATATATACATAATAGTTTGCGTGATTATTATTATTTTTTAAATATTAATTGGTATTATTATGTTGATTAAAAACGAAAATCAATTATTCATTTTTGCAGATCGTCGCATGTTATATGTAGAGAAAACTTCAACAGGCTTGAGAGGGACAGCCCAACATGACAATTTGGTGGACACTTACTTGTATAGCTCAGCTAGTCAGCACCATTTCAGCATCGGGAAATAAGGTAAAGTAGAAAGGAAAAAAAAACTTTAATGTTTAATTTACAATAATAAAAATAATAATGAAATATTCAAAATATTTTTATATTTAATTTATTTTTTAATGAAATGAAATATAAAATATTTCAAAAATATTCATTCTTTCAATATCTCTCAAAAATATACTAAAATTTTCTAATTTTTTTAAAAGATTTATTATTTCCTATTTTATTTTATTTCTATTAATACTTTTATTCTTATTACTATTTTCAAACTAAAACAAAGAAGAAAACCCAAGGTCGAAAAAGAAAAGGAATAAACCCAGTTGGAAATTAAGGGCCTGAGAGCACAGATCAGCTAAGCAAATAGAATGGGCCGAAATTAGGCTAAAGGTTTCATTCACCTTGTTAGGTTATTATTAATCACGAACCAGTGGGTAAACCGTAAATTGATACACATGATATAATAATAGAGTTTAGATAACAAAGACGTAAATAAGCCCCATCTACTTTACATATATATATATATATATATATTTAATAAACCACTGCCCATCACACACATTTACATTAGACTTAATCTTCTAAGAATATTAAATATTTATGAAATGTATATATTTGAAAGGTAAGAAATTTAACTAAAATAAAATAAATTTTGTTTCAAATAAAAAGTATTTAAATGCATATATTATATCTTATACGGTTTATACAATTATATAATAAAAATCATTGATATATTCGCACTATTTGTATTCATTGAAGGGTACCAATGTAGGAAATATTAAGAATATTTTATCTTATAATTTATTGCATAGTTTCATAGATATTAACAACGTCTTAAATAAAGATATTTTCATAAAATTAATAACCCTATGTTTTCGTATAAACTGATATTTTAATCTCTGCCCTCGCAGACTTTTTTTCAATATGTTTTGAATATTATGCCCCAGTATAGCACGCTGATAATCTCTTCCTATTTTTTAGTCCAACTTGAGGAGATTAATCAGAAAATGAATGTTAATATTAAATTTACATATTTTTTTTGCACGATGAATATTAATGAAAAATAATTTGTATGATTATTATATGAAAAATTAAATCATATTTTAATATATACCAAGTAAATAAATAAAAATATTTTAATAACATATATTTGATAATTATTTATCTTTATCTAATGTTACATCATTATTATTATATATCGGTTTTGTTTTCATACCTCTTCTTGCTAAACATATTAGTATTATTTAAAACAATAAATTATTTTTTAATTTTAAAATAATTTGAAAAAAATGTTCATAGTCATTTATTTATTATAAAATGATATTTAAGTTATATATTTATTTTTATTATTAAAAAATGATAAAAAAATTATTTATTCTTATATAATCAATTTTTCATAACAATAAGATTATTAAATTATTACAAAAAATTAATACATGATTTAAGTATCATTTTTAAAATATAAACATTTTAATTATTTTTACTTTTAGAAATTACAAAAAAATGTATAAAATTTATAATAAAAAATAATACTAGAATAATCATTAAATAAATATAAATAATCGTAATTAAATTTAAACGTATTTAAAATTTATAGTATTTAAAATTAAATAACATATTAGATTTATTTTTAATAATGAAAATACATTAATTAAAAATAAAAAATATTATCTTTATAATTATAAATTTTAATTACATTATTTTTATTATTTTTAAATACTTTTAATATACAATATTGCACAATAGGACAACTATGGTATAAAATTATAGAAATTTATATATTTATTACCATTTTTCTAATCAGAAAATGGCACGCACCTTCAGAACTTAAAACAATATGACCAAGAGACTCATCATGTTTTATATTCCATCCACTGAAAACGACTGGAAAAGTACCTTCTCATATTCTTTTTAAAGTTCGTTCTTTTTGTTTGAAAGTTGCAACCAAACCAGCCAACAATGTCGTTTCTCTCGTTGTTTAAGTCCCCACCTTTCACTGTCACGCCTTAAACTAATCCCAAATTATTTTGTCATTTAATTCCTAATTTTATTAACTAAATAACGAGAGTGAAATTAGAAAGAAACAAATTACAGAGTACCAAAAGGAAAGTGAAAGATCAATCCTACCACACATCACCATTGTTGTTCAGTTTAATCAAAATCAAGCAAAGAAGAAGAGGGTTTCATTTCAGTATTTCAAAATGGATAGACTGGTGAAGCCAGACGTGAAAGAAGTGGAGCTTAGCTTCAAGAAAGGTCAAAAGTGCAGCACAACTTTTAGAGTAGGCAATCTAATGCACACCATGTCTGTTGCTGTGTCTCTCACCACCACAAACCCATCTCTGTTTTCTTTTCCCCAACCTTTATCTATAATCCCACCTCGCTCTTCTTTAGCTTACACTCTCGTCCTCTCTAAGCCATCTGATGAACCTCCTCTCGCTTCCCCTTTTGACATCATCACCGTCCGTTCCTCCATAATCCCTACCGGCAAAGCTCATCCGGATGATCTCCGTCGTCTATTTTTTAAACCTGGACCTCACGTTTTTAGAGACGCTATCATACCCATCTCCTTCGTTGGTCCCCAAGTCGTCGACTTTCTTATTACTAATCACCCCCAGATCTCTGATTTGAAACATTTTCTTTCGAAATCAATTTCTGGGTGTTCTGCTTCTGAACTCACTGCTTTACTAAAACCAGCTGTTGAATCAGGCAACGCAGATTTGATCTCCAGGTTGATTGAGGCTGGTGCTAACGTGAATGACCGAAATTCATATGTTGGGTCTTTGCTATCTGTGGCTATTCGCATCGGTGACATTGATATTGTGAAGGTTCTAATAGCCTCTGGTTGTCAAGTCGATAATTCCGTCGACAAAATTTTGCACCAAGCGGCTACAAGAAATAGTGTCGATCTGTTTGAGATTTTTTGCAAAAACTTTACAGAAATTGACATAAATTCGATCAATTCAGAAGGCCAAACCCCCCTTCACATCGCTGCCTCGCACGGCCATATCGAGGTTCTCAAATTTTGCCTCTCAATCGGAGGAAATGCAGAGATTTTGGATTGCAATGGATGGACTCCTCTTCACTTCGCCTCAGCACAGGGTCATTTAGAAACTGTGAAGTGCCTCTTAGGTTGTTCAAACACCAAATACTTCGTAAACAAAGATGGAAAAACTGCTTTTGCTCTTGCATTTGATAATGGGTACTCGCATTTGTTCGGTTTGCTTGAATTAAACGACGCGTTGCACAGGGCGGTGACAGTAGACGATGTTAATGGGTTAAAGAGGTTTCTTACTGAAGGTGCAATGGTGAATGAGAAAGACCAAAATGGTTGGACTCCGTTGCATAGAGCTGCGTTTAAAGGTAGAATTGAGTGCGTAAAAGTGTTGCTTAATCATGGCGCTCAAATTGATGTTGTAGATGATGTTGGGTATACGCCACTTCATTGTGCGGTTGAAACGGGGCATGTACAGGTTGCTCTGTTATTAATAACTCATGGGGCTCGAACCAATGTTAAAGGTGTAAAAGATATGGCGTCTATCAATTTGAATCATTTTAAGAATCACCCTGGTTTGGTTCATCCACTTTGTTATGAAAAAGAGCTAGCTTGATTTAGTTCGATGGTTGAATTTTCTTGCTGTGCTTTGTATAGTCTCTCTCTCTCTCTTGTTTTGCTTTGCTTTGCTTTGTATAATAATTTACATTAAGTATATTATGCGTGTAACCTAATCATACAAAAGTTTTTATATGTATTGAGTACAGAAAATATCAGAATGACACTTCTCGTTTCTATCCAGTTTTATGTATGTGTGGTTAGGGTGATAATTTCGGTTTGTTCTGTTATTGATTTATTTTATAAATTGATATTGTTTTTGTATTAAAAAATTAAAACATTGGTAGACATATAAATTTTAAAAAACAGACCTTCAAATCGATATATAATATCAGTTTGATAATGATACGTTTAACAATTTTGTATCTATAATTTTTTGTTAAAAAATTCTTTATAAAAACAAAACTTAAAATTAATAAGAATTATTCGCATAATATATCTTTTTAGTAGGCAACTATTATAAATTTTTAACTTTCTTAAAAGTTATAATAATGTAAATTATATTTTAAATCAATATGAATAAAAAATGATAACAAAGATTATCAAAAGTATTTAGAGTTTAGAAACATATAACAAATACACATTATAAAGACCTCCTAACTTCTTTTTGTTAAAACATACTTATATCACCTTTCTAAAAAAATATATAAATTTTTTATTTTAAATATACAGGTTTAGATATTAAAATTTATAAAAAATAATAATATATTAATTAATATATATAAATATTGTAAATATAATAAAACATACTAATATCACCTTTCTTAAAAAATAAAGAAAATTTTTATTTTAAATATACAGGTTTAGATATTAAAATTTATAAAAAATAATAATATATTAATTAATATATATAAATATTATAAATATAATAAAATTAAATAAAACATACTTATATCACCTTTCTTAAAAAATAAAGAATTTTTTTATTTTAAATATACAGGTTTAGATATTAAAATTTATAAAAAAAAATATTAATTAATATATATAAATATTATAAATATAATAAAATTAAATATTTGACAAAAAATTCATTATTTTTATCAATTTTATAAAATAAAGTCCTCTAATCCGTTTCATTAGGTCAAATTTATAATTTTTAAGACAGTCATCAATCAATTTATAAAATAATATAAATTCAATTTAACGTTGAATTGTACCCGATTCCTATAAGAATTAATAATAGACCAGTGTTTATTATAACACAAATAAATGTGTTAGTACGAAAGCCTTTAGATCAATGTGTATATAGTGTGTTTTTTTTCATAGTTTGTTTTCTCGTAGGGTACTGGGGTAGGAGAAGTTTAAATGTTTCACTTACAATTTATTAATGGAAGGAAACTTCCAAATTTTACAAATTTATGATATAACTGAAATAGAAAAACAAAGGTAAGGCTTAAGCTTTATCTTTCTTTCTTTTTTTGTTATAGGTTATTAATAATTGCATAATAACAAATAAGTTTACCTACCTTTTATACTTATTAATTGTTTCATATTTTTAACTCTATTAAAAAAATATTATTATTGAAAAAGTTATAGTTTTTTATTTAAATAATTTTATTTTTGATAAATTGATAAAAGAAATTAAATAATAACAATTCATCTTAAAATTTATAATTTTATATCAAATTATATAATAGAAAGATGAAAAAAATTATTCATTTCATAACTACAATCAAAATGAGATCAATGTCATACCATCACACTCCCTAGCAATCACCACTATTGATATTATTGAACCTTTGGTAGATGTAACATGTTATATACAAATATATATGTAGATATAATAAATTACATTAAGTAGATCACCATAAATATGATAGATGTAACATGTTATATATAAAGATACATGTAGATATAACAGATTACATTTAATAGTCACTAAAACTATGATGGATGTAGCATGTATATACAAAAATACTCATGGGTGTAACATGCTACAATTAGTAGGTTATTGGTACGATAAATGTAACAAGTTTTATACAAAAATACATATGGATATAATATTTTACATCCGAAAGGTTAAATAACTTCAGTGAGTCACTAACAATGGTAATAGGAATTTCGATGGGTCACCGAAACTTTATTAGTGGCGTCTGTTAGAGATATTATGAGATCTAATCATATTTTTATTTTATTGAATTATGTTATAAGGATATGTTGGTACTTATGAGTATGTGAATTTTAGGACAAATTTTGCTAGTTTGTGAAAATTAATTAATTGTTTTTATATTATATCAATATGTTTTTAAAAAAATAACATGTAAAATTTCAAGAATGATGCACCATTAATTTTTATTTTTTATAATCAAGATGACATATTTCATTTAAATATGAACTAAAAATACAATAGGATATAAAATACATTTTTTTTCAAATACATCAAAATTATAGTTAAAAAAATAAGACCGTGTAGTAGCTATGAATGAGCGTGGGACGAACGGAGATGGTTATACTAATAACCTTAACCATCATGTATTAATATCGGATATATTTGGTTAATAAGCATCGGTTATAAGTCAGTAGTAATTTCTCCATGGTTTAACCACATTTTTTTTATTTTTTAGCATTTATTCAAAAATATATTTAGTTTAAAAAATTAAATGTTAACTTAATTCCTACTTTATAATATTATTTAAAATATTAACATTATTTTTTAATTATTTAACACATATTTTTAAGTAAAATTAAAAATATAAATAAATAATAAATAAAATTTAATCTAATTATATTAAATATTGTGTATTTTATTATTAAAATTATATTTTTTTATATAATTATATGTATATAAAATATTAATATTAATATATGTTTTGTTTTGATTAATCGTAGTTTCGATATTCTAATAACCATCCTAGTTTCACGCCTTCAGTCGTGATTGTTTTCAGGGAAAAACAACTAAATTTTTACGAATAATATACTTTCAATTATTCATAATGAAAATGTTCATCCCTATCAACATTTGTACTACATGATCGACAAGGAAAAACGGATGTGCCTTCTTCATTCGCTATATATTCTGCTTCGTTTTGGTGCTTACTTGAATCAACTGATATAATGATTATTCAGGACTCTTAAACTAAAATATTCACTTATACTTATTGTTAGAATAAATCATAAATCTTTCACAACGGAAAGATATTCATGACTAAAGCAATTTCTTTACTATTTACGTCTTCAACAACACAATCGATATTAAAAGATACTAGAACTTTCTTCAATAAATACTATAACTATCTTTCCATCATTGTCGTCGTCATCATCGTCATCCTCTCCTGCAATTAATGCCATGATTTTCATACCAAAATGAAATATGAATTTTTCGGTGAAAAGATATGTGAATAAATTGACATATACCAATACAAAAATCTGATAAAAAAATCAAAAATAAAAAAAATTTAAAGATAAGATGTTATTTAGAATTCCATACAAGCTCCTTAAATTTTTGGTCATAGAAAAAACTTTCTCAACTTCTATAAATTTTCTCACATTTTTTTCTTTCTTTATTTTACTATTTTTTCTCACAACATTCTTTAATTTAAAATAAAGAAATGTATCACACATATATAAATTGAGCCATACTTTCTTTCCAATTTTTCTTGAAAAAAAATTCATTAATGGATCAATCCAATGATCCACTATATTACAAGGCCAAAATTATTATCACGTGTGCATGTACTCTATGATATTTTTTAAACAAAATATTTATTTCATCTTATTTTCAAAACAATTTGTTTTCAATTTTCATTCTAAGGCCACATCATATTATGACAAATTTTTATAGTGTTAAAAGGCTTAAAATAATTTGTTTTAGGTTATAAATATAGGATAATTTGTTATAATTTATTATACAAGTATATTTCAGCTTTGATATTAAAAAATGTAATTTCTCTCTTCTATTTTATAAAAAACATATTTACATGTATGTTAGATTTTTTTGCGTGTAAATGGGTGTACAACCTTAGTGAGCTAGATCACTAGCATGTATAAAGCACATCGTATCGAGCAGCTTTTGTGTTGTGACCTAGAACTGATGAGCAATAGATCATTTTAACTACTTGACCTTTGATGTACCTTGCACCTAACAATTTGATCGTCTGTAGACACCAGGGTCTAATGACTTGGTGGCGTCCCACGTTTCTACTCCATGTACATATACGTGGCGTACAATTTTAGCGACTTGATCTTCATAACTTGATTCTAATTGTAAAATATCATATTTAGGTTGACTCAGACTCATTGAATATAACACTTTTCAATGTAAATTTGACACCTACCTCTCGTGTACTTATATATATCACACTAATGAGATGAATAAAAGATTTGAGTATTAACTTCTCATTAACATATCATAAGAATCCCTAACACATTATCACTTTTCAAAACAATTGGCTCCCACCGTGGAACATTAAATCTTTCTAGTCTATAGTTAGAAATTGAGACCTTACATTTCACATCCCTAGAGAAATAACCCATGTCATAGGAAAATTCACTCTTGTTACTATGATAAGCCCCCGATCCCATCTCAAACTAATGGATAGTCATACTCACCCAGTACCTGAGTTTGACCTCAATGATCATTTACCTCACTTATCGCTAATCAATACATCACATCGTGGCCTGGGGTATGGTTCCACACAACTTATAGCCCATGATGCTATATTTTTAATCAATTAACGTGTGATTCCGAAAAGACAAATTTATATAAATATATGATAAAATCGTATAAATATATATATTTTTAATCAATTTACGTGCATAAAAACATGGTAATTTTAGTACTTTTGAGCACTAATCACCAACTACGAAAGTTTTTTAGCTCTTGTGAACACAAGCTCTACAGGTTGTATTAAAGAGGTCCAACAATTAAATGGGTTTATAATTGCGTTAAGTCATATCATTTCAAAGTGTATAGAGAAGTGTTTGCCATTTTTTCAATTGTTAAAGAAAAACAAGGAATATGTATGAAGTGTAGAATGTGAACACGCCTTCCAATCCATTAAAGAATACTTAGGGAAGACTCTCGTCTTTGCCAATCCTAATATTGGTGAGGTGTTACATATGTATATAGCCTTCGTAGATAAAGTGGCTTGTATTGTATCGGTGGTCAATATAGAGGGGAGATAACATCCTATATATTATGTGAGCCATTTCCTTATGAGAGCACGACAACAAAATCCTTCATTGGATAGGCATCATTTATGGTAAGAATGGTCGTTAGGAAAATTAGGAATTATTTTAGAGCATATAAGATAGTCCTCTTCACATCTTATCTTATAAAGAATATTTTGGATAACTTGGACCAATTTAGTTGTCTTTCTCAAATAGCTATTGAATTGAGTGAGTTTGAGATACATTATAAACTCTTGCTGGCGATGAAGGACATGTTCTTACCAATTTTATCGCAAAATATACTCAAGAGTTCACAACCAAACTAGAAGCTTGGGTGCCAATTTTAATAACAACAGTACCAACTTTGGGTCTGGGAAAGGCATATATGGATGGATCAAGTAATTAAAGGGGATTGAGATTGGAATTGTTATATTCACTACCATTAGAGGCCTAATAGAGCAATGTCTCTGCATCACTTTCTAAGTAACCAACAATGTTGTAGAGTACAAAGCATTACTTTTGGATTGTGCTAATTGAAATCATTAGAAGCTAAAAGGGTATTAATCCATAATGGAAGAAAAGGTGAAGCTTTATCGATAAGAGGTAAAGAAAGAAATTATGACTTTCGAGGCATTTGAGATCAAACAAACACCGAAAATGGGAACACACATGCAAACTTTTTAGCTACTTTGGTGTCGTCTATCAATTCATAGTTAAAAAAGTTATTATTGTGTCATACTTATCAGGGCCTAGCATAACAAGGGTAAAGGATAGAGAGAAAAACCAAGCAAGTACCAATTCCTTAACACACACCTCTTTGTTGAATCCATACCTGGATTATCTCATCCAAGACACTTTACCTATCGATAAGGAAGAGATATTTGTTTTAAATTTTTTTTTTCCTAATATGACATTTTGAACTAATTTTGTGACTTCTTTTTCTTTATTAAAAGTTTATCGTTCAGATTATATAAATCAGTAGTCTTTGAAGTAGTAGTGCCCCATTATGAGTCAATCCATCATTGCCTTCCATACTCATCTAAACCTGCTTTCCCTTTTTTCTTTTTTATATTGCTATTTTTTATTACATTATTTTTCTTCCTATTATGAGGGGTTTTTCTCTTATGTCCAATTATCATTTCTTTGGTATTTCAAAATCTGTCAATATTTTTGGTTTTATTATTTTAGCAATTTCTTGAAATATTTTGTTAATTTCTATGAATTCATTTTATCTATGTATTATATACTATTGTAACTATTTGTTAATGAAAAACATACTATATATTATATTAAAAATGAATTATTTTTTTCCTTAATTAAGTTTCATCTTCCAAATCTATAAGCTATACGTAATACTTAGTTCAAATTTTTATCATAAATAATAATAAAATTTAGGATATGCTATGAATTTTAATTTCTAGTATCATAAATCATCACAAATCATTTATAGTATAACATCTTTTTGTTTATTATTCTATTATTTAATAATGTTATTTTTATTGTTGTACCTATTCATTCTCTGAAATGAGCTTCAATTAATATTTAGATCATTTTCTTTATCCTTTTAAATAATTTTTCTATAATAATTTTCTTATCAATTAATGGTATATTATATATTTTTTGCATCTGTAATATTAATACTAATTTCTTTATTAATTATTTCATAATAAATTAGATCTTTTCATAGTAATAATTTTTTTAAGGATGAAAATGATGGATCTTTAAATCCATATATGATTTTAAGATTTAATTTTATCTTTTGAATTACTTTTTATTAATTATCATTTTTTTGTGAAAAATATCTTGATATATTTTATATTTATGATTATAATATTCATTGATTCTTTATTACTTGTTAGTTCTCTATTATTTATTTTTTAATTTGTATTTATGAAATATTATTATTTAATTTCATTAGATTTAACTTTTATGATGTTTAAGGGGTAATTTTAAATTTTTTGAAACTATATTTTTAAAAATACCTTAAAATTTATAGATATTTTTACACATTTTTATCGATTACTTAATGACTACGAGGGTATGAGGTGTATAGCATGATAAATATTGTTGTGACGTAAATATTATTCGGGGTTGTAGCTCAAATGGTAGAGCGCTCACTTTGCATGCGAGAGGTACAGGGTTCGATCCCCTGCATCTCCATTCTTTTCATCGTTCATTTTGTAATATTTTTGGGGTGTCGGAGTCGAAATCCATGCCCATCCAAACTTCCAAGTCCGAATTCTTCTCTATCAGTCTCACGTTCCCCGCCAATTTTTTTCTATCCACAGCAATTCCACGAAGCACGGGAGAAATGGCGGTCCCTCTAGTAAACCTCGCTCCCAATCTTGCAGTTTCAAGGCTCTGCTTTGGTTCCCCTCCTTTCTTATTCCCTTTTCGTTTTTCTTATTCCCGTTGTTCTTTCTCAATTTCTCTGGTAAGTTGATATTTACGTAATCTCTTGTCCTTATCTCCCTTAGGAACCATGACTTGCGGAGAGCAAAACACTTGGGCTCAGTCTTGTCGCCTCCTCGATCAAGCTTTCGATGCCGGTATCAACTTCTTCGACTCCGCTGAAATGTAAATCTCATATTCTCAAAAGCTTCTTCTTCTTCTTCTTTTATTTCCCTATTTTCTTCTCCTTTATTAACTTCTAATCAATTCATTCCTTGATGCTAAAGAGTAAATCCTTTATTTTGATTATTAATTATTGGTTACTTGTAGGTATCCGGTGCCTCAGCGACCCGATACTCAAGGGAGAAGCGAGGACTATATTGGCCGTTGGATCAGAGATAGGAACATATCTCGCACTCGCATTGTCTTAGCTACCAAGGTTTTTTTTTACTTTCTCTTCTTCTATACAATGCCAGAAGCTTTTGAATTTCTTGCTTGGATAATTTGGAATTTATCTGGTTTCAGGTCTCTGGACCATCTGGGCAGATGACCTGGATTCGAGGAGGTCCCAAGTGTTTGGATTCTCAAAACATCACAGATGCTATTGACCACAGGTTAGTCAGACCCATACATTTTCTTGCTTTATCCTTAGTGGTACCAATTGAAAATAGTTCTAATTTGTTAAATGGATTAAAGTAATTTTGTTCCTTGTTAAGTGAGCTAGTTTCAACAGGTCCAGGCAGACAGGTTTGGTATTCCAAGCACATATGTGTATTTAAAACAGTACTTTAGAAGAGAGTCTTTTGCTCGTGTTAGAATGCTTTGAGGCTTCACCTTCATGCATGAACTATTGTCAAGTGATGTGAATGCTTGACTTTATCGGACAAACATTCCTTCAATAATTTTAGCACTTCTGTCAATTAAGCATGTAGCTTCAAGTTTGGGAAAACCATATGTTACAGACAGAGCATGGTTAGATCTTAATAAGTTTTATTTAAGGAAACCATATATGCATGACCGAAGATTATACATATCTTGTATTCTGATGGTTATATGTTGGTTTGATGCAGTTTACTGCGGCTGCGGACAGATTACATTGATCTTTATCAAATTCATTGGCCTGACCGGTTTGTATGCTGATACATCCTTTTTTTGGATATGGTTGTTGATACAATAACAATGCTGTTAGATAACATTCCAGGACTTACAGAGGCCCCCTTCTGGTCTTCTTGGATATTATGTATTAGTAGGTCTCAGAAGTTGTACTTCTCTAGTTCCCTTTATCACAGTTTGTTCCTAGCTTTGTGCATATACTGTAACTGACATGGCATTTTAAGGCTGTTTGGCCTTTTGATCAGTCTCAAACTCATACATTGCTGCTTTCTATAGCTATGTTCCCATGTTCGGAGAAACTGAATATGATCCAACCCGGCAGTTTGATTCAATTGGTATAGAGGAACAACTTGATGCTCTTGGAAAAGCTATTACTGCTGGAAAAGTAAGTTTGAGTTGTAATCTTTTCTTTTATTAGTCACTATTTATAATGTGGTTTGTGGAAATTCCATGCATCATGAAAAGTTTGGTTGTAGGTAAGATATATTGGTCTTAGTAATGAAACACCATATGGTGTTATGAAGTTTGTTCAAGCAGCTGAAAGTGGATCCTGCCGTCCAAGGATTGTATCTGTGCAGGTTTTATGATTCTCCTTCTCCTTCCTACCCCCTCCTTTTTACTTTTATATATCTTTCCCTCCCCTTTGTTGATTTTGTGCTAATGCAAGTAAGTTCTTTTTGGTAGAACTCATACAACTTGCTCTGTAGAACTTTTGATTCTGGAATGGCAGAGTGTTGTCATCATGAGAGGTATTCATGTGTTTGTTTCACAATGTTGCTAGGGATAGTTGTACGTGACGTTAACTGCTCTTCATTCAGTTGTGCGGATCTAGAATGTATTAGTGTCATGGTATTTATTGCACCATGTCTAGTAATTACTTGTGACATCTGGCAATATATTGAGAGATACATTAAATGGTGTAGACTTTCAGAGAATATTATTAGTGTTGTACAGGCTGTAAAACTAGTATAAATCAAGTTGTAATTTAATTGTTGATACCTGCTATTATATTCTTAGATTAATGGACATTTTTCTAATGTCTTATTCCTACAAATCTTAGTTCCAAAATCTATTCCTATATTTGCATTATGTTTCCAATACGCATTGCATTCTGTTTCTATATTTGTGATTTAACCTAACCCAGTCCATTCAGTCCAACCCGACCCATCCAACCCAACCCAACCCAGTAACAAATTTCAGCCCAACCCAACTCAGCCCAGTAATAAATTTCAGCCCAACCCAACCTAGTAACAAATTTTAGCCCAACCCAATAATAAATTTCAGTCCAAACTAATCACAAATTTCAGCCCAACTAATCTAATAACAAATTTCAACTCAACACCCAAATCAACCCACATATAAACCCCACTTAAAATAATACCAATGGCCACAGGAAAACCTGTAATTACTGGTTCCACATAAAATAATTTTTTGCCCATCACTAGTTACAAATTAAATAGACACAATTATCTTCACTGGTTTCAATCCGTCATGATGTTTATATGTGGAAAGATGAAAGACGACTATCTCACTGGAGATGTTGTAGCCCCGAACGAAGACAATCTGCAATACAGAACATGAAAATCTGAAAATAATATGGTGATGTCTTGGTTAATAAATTTCATGACAAACGAGATTGGAGAGAACTTTCTTCTCTACAAAACTGCCAAAGGAATATGAGATGCCGCCAGAGACACTTATTCCAGTTCTGATAATATGTCTGAACTATTTGAGATTGAAAGCATACCCCATGATCTTCGTCAAGGAGAGTTATCAGTTACCCAATACTTTAACTCTCTCACTCGATGTTGGCAACAATTAGACCTCTTTGAGGTTCATGAATAGACATGTCCAGCAGACAACATCTTGTACAAACAGATTATTGACAAGAAGAGGGTTTTCAAATTTTTACTGGGGCTCAATAAAGATCTTGATGATGGGCGCTGCAGAATTCTAGGAACAAAATCCTTGCCAAAGATTCGTGATACCTTCTCCGAATTTCATCAAGAGGAGAGTCGTAAAAAAGTGATGATGGGTCCTTAATCTACCATTTCCGTGACTGGAGAAGGATCTGCACTTGCTATTCGAGAACACCAGCATTCTCATATTGTAGACAATCGTCCTCCTAGAGGAAGATCTTGGTGTGATCACTGCCGTAAAACTGGTCACACTAAGGAAACCTGCTGGAAAATTCATGGAAAGCCAGCTGATTGGAAACCACCCTCCACACAGCACATGAACAAAGAAAGTTATGGAAAAACTGTCTCCAAATCTCATGGAACTACGTACCCTGAATCTGCTCTGTTTAGTAAGGAACAAATTGATCTTTTCCAGAAATTATTTGGACAGTCTTTGCCCACATCATCTGCCATTATAGCTCAATCAGGTAATACTCTAAACGCTCTTGGGGTGAAACAGGTTATGAGATCATGGATTGTTGATTCAGGTGCTTCAGACCACATGACGTGTGATACTTCTCTTATCATAAATCTTAAAACCTACTAAAATGGTCACACTGTCAGAATTGCCGACAGTTCAGTATCAAAAGTAACCAGATATTGGATTTTCAGTAAGTGTTGTAAGTCAATTTATGAACAGTCCTACTGAAGAACACATGGAATCGGTCTATCGTATACTCAGGTATCTCAAGATGACATCAGGAAAAAAATTATATTTCAGTAAGAACCTCACTAGAAAAATTGAAGTCTTTGCAGATGCTGATTGGGCAGGCTCTATAGTGGATCGCAGATCTACCACTGGATATTGTACATTCGTATGGGGAAACCTTGTAACTTGGCGAAGTAAGAAACAATCAGTAGTCGCTCGAAGCAGTGCATAAGCTAAATTTAGAGCTATAGCTCATGAGATTTGTGAAGAAATGTGGTTAAGAAGACTACTCAATGAACTGGACTTCACAACTCTTGAACCTATCAGGATGCATTGTGACAATCAAGCTATAATAAGAATTGCGAAAAATTCAGTTCATCATGACCGAACCAAACATGTAGAAATTGATTGTCATTTCATTAAAGAAAAATTAGATGGAAAAATTGTGGACCTACTATATACATCTACTAATCATCAAATTGCAGATATCCTTACCAAAACGTTACCTCGAACCATCTTCGAAGAATTGAGTTGCAAGTTGGGAATGATTAATATCTATTACCCAACTTGAGGGGGAGTGTAGACTTTCAGAGAATATTATTAGTATTGTACAGGCTGTAAAACTAGTGTAAATCAAACTGTAATTTAATTGTTGATAACAGCTGTTATATTCCTAGATTAGTGGACATTTGTCTAATGTCTTATTCCTATTTATAGTGTTGTAAGATAATCAGAATTCACAGAGAATAAAGAGTAAGAATATACTTCAGTTTATCTCCCTTATCTCTCGTAATATAAACTTCAAATGGTAACAATATGACTTCTCATCGGCGATGAGGAAGCATATGAACTCATCCGTAACAAATATTTTACTTCCTAACACCAATAATCTTTTTTCCATTAGAGTATTAAGATTTCAATGATATTTAAGGTAATTGATAGTATGATTTCAATGATATTTAAGGTAATTGATAGTATGATTTCAATGATATTTAAGGTAATTGATAGTATGTGCAACATAAGAACGATGTTTTGCAAGGTTCATGAATTCTTAAGAAATCAACTGTTGTATTTTATATCTAAAATGATTAAATTTTTAAGTTCATTTTAATATAAAATACAAATGCTAAAATAAAAATTAATATTCTCACTGGATATTTTAAATGAAGTTAGAAGTTTATTGGCTACTATATTTTTATAAATAAAAACAGACATTAATTAGGTATAGTATTTTTATACTAAACAACAAAAACCAAAGTGTCATGTTTTTAGTACATGGTAGCTCACATGACCTGTCCTTTTAACTTCAGGGAAGATCTCTCCAATTCAGTTTCTCATTCTATTAGATTCCAGAATTAAGCATGTTTCTTATGTAGGTTATGCTGAGTTCAAATCAGATCATGTTACATTTTTGTTTGAAAAAATATTTATACCCCAATTTTTCAACTCATGCCTTGTTAATACTTGTTGTTAACTGAATATTTTTAGGATTGGCTTATTGGCCTATAGCCCCCTTGCCATGGGCATACTCTCTGGAAAGTACTTTTCACCTGATGGTGGTCCAGCAGATGCTCGGTTGAATGTTTTTAGAGGTCTAATGTCTATTTTCTTTATTTAAACTTTAGATTAATGGAACTTTCTGTATCACTTTGGTGATGTCACTTCAAACACACTATTCTGTTTTTTTTCTCTTTCATTTTGGCAGGCAAATATTCTGAAGGAGAATCCAGATACAACCTATTGAAGATAAACATAAAGGCAGTAACTATGGTATGATGCAGATATTAGAGTTTGACTTTTACCTAGTCGCTTTAATAGCAATCTTGACATAGAACAATTTGTGCTACTTTTGGATAAAATTGTAATTGTTGTTTCATTATGGTTTGGTATAATAATCATTTCTAGATGTTACAATTCTAAGGGATTTCTTTCGGTTATATTATCTTTGTTGAAGTACCTATACTAACATGTGATGTGTGCCTATTTATGAATCGGTAAGTTGCCAAACATGAACAATCTGATGGCATGTTTTTGATTCCACTACTATTTGTGTTTTAATCCCTTCATTTCCATCACGTAGCCTTTGTTAAATTTTGTCATGATTTGTCAATTCTGATAGTGCTCTTTCAAAGCTGGTTAAGATGATCCAGGCGCCTATCTCCTTGTTCTTGCAGGAATATCTTGAAGTCGCCAAGAAATTCGGTCTTGATCCAGTTTCTCTTGCAATAGGTTCTGATTTTTTCCTCTCCCTCTCTCCCCTGTGTGTGGATATGGACTTATTTGTAATTGTTGATAGACAAGTAAAAGGTCTTCCTACGAAGTGTTTGGTCAAGTATGGGAGCATAAGTAATTTTATTTTTTTTAAATAATAGTTATCCATCCACCCATTCACACGCATATACAATAACGGTTCGACTCCATGCCTTCTCAGTGCCTACAAAAAGCATATACCATTACACTATAAGGCAAGGTAAATAGAAGTAATTCTTAGATACATACGAAGTGGGTGCCAATAGGGCATAAACCGTTATCATTGAACAAATCTTGTGGTCTCTATGACTTGGGCTTCCCTCCTATTGATGGCATATTATGGGGATCCTTTATCATTTATAATAGTAAACTTACATTTGTCAATGTGAAGACTTTGATGTATGCTGCTTGTGCAGTTGTGCTTATGCTTTTTTTAGTCGGTGGTTGATAATAATAATTTTTTATTTTTGCATTTGTTTTCTATCTTAGTAGTGTATTTATTCTTCAAAAAAGTGCTGTATTTATTCTTATCTTCCTTGTGTTGAGTCTACAGCTTTTGTTCTGAGACACCCTCTCGTTGCAAGTGTCATTTTTGGGGCAACCAAAACATGGCAGCTTCAGGAGACTATTAATGCATGCAAGGTTGAGCTTACATCCGATGTAATTGAAGAAATTAACCAGATCCATGCAAAGTTCCCTAATCCATGTCCCTAATCCTTAATCAACATTCATTCTGTTCAAATTTTTCCAGAGTGCTAGAATTATGAAGCAGAGTCAATATGTATGGAGCCATGTGGAACTACAGGCTTATCATTAATTGTGGCCAATTATTGAAAGTTGGTATTTTGGCAGAAAAAAATTCCCAGTGTGGGGAGTATTCAGGAATTCAACGTGGTTAAGGGGAATCAGAAGCTTTTGTATCTTTCAATGCCCGCAGTTCTTGTAACAGCTATCATGCATGAGCCGGTGATGTTACCACAATGAAATCTTGAGAGGTCATGTATATTCAGAAGTAGATGTAAATGTAAAGTTACTACTCTTTTTCACTATACATGATTATTTATAATATAAAATTTAATTAAAAAAATTAACGAAACATTGTTTAAAATTAGACACAATAAGAATATAATTTAAATAGAGTGAGATGATATATAATTATTTGATCGTGTATTTCTAATCTCTTATTTATGTTAAAATGTGCATTTTAATAAAAAAATCATTTTTTAAAGTGTGATTTTTGCATAATCAGGGTACTAATAGTAATTATGTTTACGTAACAAAATAGACAATTTTATACTATAGGCATAAATATAATAATAATAATAATAATAATAATAATAAGATGGTGTTATTGTTGAAAATAAATGTATTAAAGTGTTTATTAAAAAAAATCAACATTGTGCTACTTAGTCGACTTTTCTAAGCTCACTTTAAAAATATAGAATATAAATAAGAAGTTTCCTTGGTAAAGAAAAATAGTTTAGTTTTTTTTGGTATTTTGATAATAGTTTTATTCCTTTTGTTTTAAAAAAGTAACAACATAAATATAAATAATTAATTTTTTATTTTATTTTTGAAATACTATTGAAATATCATTTTGTAAATTTTTTTTAACAATAAACAACAATTATTATAGAATTGATTAAAAAATAAAATTAAAATAATTGTGTTGTAAATTAATGTATCAAAATGATTAAATTGTTATAAGAAAATAATAAAATGAATAAACTATTATAACTATATTGGATGCATACCAATAATTACATTTTAAATTTATTGAGAGTAGAGTAAAGCAGTAAAAAAAATCAAACTTTTATCAAAACGGAGGTAATAGTGATAAAACAATGGACAAAATAATATCAAAACGGAAGTAGAATGAGTACCGTTTGCATTTTTGCATGCTGACTGCTGATCATTTTTCAAGTCAAAAATTTAGATTTAGAATTCGTAAAGAGACTATCATTTCTTTACGAACAAAACGTCGAACAAAAAACGTGGCAGCGACTAGAGGATACGAAATACGAAACTCATTATTTCAACTAGTTATATCCCAAACACCATCTATAATCTTTATTTTTTATCAATTATAATATTTTACGTTCTATATTACATTAAATATTTATTTATCTACTACATAGACACTAGATATTATATTAAAATTATATTTTTTTATAAAATAAAATATATTTTTTAAAATTATAAAAAATATTACATCAAAAATTATGTTTATTAATTTTTTTTACTAATTTGTATAGTATTTTAAATTTAAATTTATTATATGTAATAAAAAACTTAAAAAATTTATTAATAAAAGAATTTGATACATAAATAATATTAGTACAATGAATAGTATCTATCAAATTTACTATAATATTATTTATCGTATTAAATTTAATATTTTAATACATTTCAGTTGAAATTTTGCTCAATTTTGATTTTGAGAATATATATATATATATATTTTTTCTCTCCTTTCGAAAACATACATACTCAAAGAATCAAGAAGTTTCTTTCCTTCACGGGATCCATCCGGGGTATCACTCCTATGTCTTAATTCTTGAGGTTTAAACCTTTATAGAAGGGAAAAAACATACCCCTCTTGAGGCCTTTATAGAAGGGAAAAAACATACCCCTGGACACTAGTGTCTGCAGTGGCGTAACAAGAGAATATTTAAACTAAAAATGTTACATATTTTAATATATTAAATATTAAATAAAATTAAAAATTAAAAATAATGAATTATAATTCAATAATATAAAACTCATGTCAAATCATTTTATATTAAAAATTAATTTTATTATAAAAGAATAGTAATTAACTCCTAATTTTCAAACATTATAAAAAATAAGTTAATAATTATTTCATACATAATAAGTAAATAACATTATATTTTGATGATTTTATTTTCATAAATTTAATATATTAATCACATTTTTTAAAATTAGTAAAATTTATTTGACATTACTTTTGCATTTTAGACTTTATTTATTTCTTGACAATTTATTTCTATGATATTTTTTATTGTAAAAAATTAAGTTGAATTAAAATTAATCTTATTAACACACAGATCTAGTAAGTAGATGCTTGAAGATAAAAAAATGTATCAAAAAATAAAAAATACAATAAATTAAAATTATCAAATTTGTCTAAATGACTAAAGTTTGAATAAATGTAAAAATGATATGATTAAAGTGTATTAATTAAAATTAAAATTATTAATATATTTAATTTGTAAAATTGAAGTGACATCAATTATAATTTTTTAATGAAATAACTTTAAATTTTATTAAAAATAATGGAATGAATATTATTTATAAATTGAATAAAAATTAATAAATTTTTGATAAAATATTGATTGAAGTTAAAATAAATCATAACACACTCATCCTAACTAATCGCATTGTATACATGTGTATGTAGATGTGTAACATAGTCATACGAGTATATAAATAATTTCATAAAATTTTATTATAAAATAATTTTAATTGAAATTATATTCATAAACTTTGCAAAAATGTATTTATATTTTAAGTTAGGGACATGTAAAACTTTATTCTTTTGCAAGTAACTTGTGTTAAAGAAAAAAATATTAAAGAAAATAAATTAAATGTTTAAATTTATTAATTATTAGATAATATATTTAATATATTAAAAGTTTATTAAGTTTAAAAAATATGATAATAAAAATATGTAAAGATGTTTAATATTTTATTTTTAAATTTAAATAATCCATGTTGTTGTATTTTTTAATTTAACTTATTTTTTATGTATTATTTATAATACATCATAGATTCATTATATTTAAAAATAAGATATTATAAATTTATCAAGGTTTATAGTATTTTAATTTATAAACATAATAAAATTTTAAGATATTATTTAAAACTTAGAAAATAAAAATATATAATTTATTAAAACTAGTTAATCAATGAAAAATTATTTATAAAAATATGTGATAATTATAAACGCGTGGCAAGATGTCATGTGTTCATATCAAAATAGTGGAAGCTTCGCGTAATCATGTATGTATTCATGTTGTACCATTCGTTCTTAGCTGTTCAACATAGCATTGTCAGTGTCAGATTGCATTTGAGAAAGAATAAAATTTAAAACTAATGTAAATTGTTTTTTAAAAAATAAATATTAATTAAAAGTGATGAAAATAATAATTTAAAATTAATGAAATCAATATAAAAACATTACGATGAATGACCCCACCAACACAGCTCGATTCAGAAATAATGTAAAATTTGTGATAAGGCGTATAATTGATTAATTTGTAGCATTAATTAGTAATGGTATCTTTTTTAAAACAACGAGCAACGACAATCTCCCCTCAGTCATTGTTGGAATTCTCAAATCTCCCCAAATTTATTCTTTAAAATAAAATAAAATAAAATAAATTTAAAAAAATAGAGATAAACCAGCCGAATCAGAAATAGCGGGACCGGAGTTCAACCCGGGCCCCACAACCCTACCCCATCCCGACCACCATTTTCACCGCCGTGCTTGCTTGAATCTTAGAGTTTTTATAACTTAAGCTCTTCTGCTCAAGTTTTTCTTTTAACTTAAGTTCAAAAAAATTATTGAATTTCTGGTTGTTTAATCAATTTGTTGAGTATATTGTGATCTGAGAATTTGACATCTTAGCTGGGTCGGGCTTTGGATTCGATGGGTACGAAGCCCAGGCTGTCCCCAGCTCCGACCTATCGTCCTTTGGAGACCTACTGGGACAACGACGAAGACGCGCCTGGTCCTCGGTGCAGTCACACCCTCACCGCTGTAGCGGCCACTAAAAACCATGGCCCTCGCTTGATCCTCTTCGGTGGTGCCCCCGCCATTGAAGGCGGCGCTTCTTCTTCTGCACCTGGCATCAGTACTTTCTCTCTTCCTTTATCATGTTCTGTCTTTTGAGTTTGTTTAATTCTTAGTTTTTCGCTGAATTCAATTTTGCAATTTGTGTTGAATCCGACGTGTATGAAGGGTTGGCGGGTGTGACTAATTCTGTTCATTCCTATGATGTTCTTACCAGGAAGTGGACCAGGTATTTATCAAATTTCCCATTATGTTTTATTTTTAATATAATTTGAGTTTTTGGTTTCAATTGTGATGTTGGGATCGTGCAGAATCAGACCAGCTGGTGATCCACCTTCACCGAGGGCGGCACATGCTGCCGCAACAGTGGGAACTATGATCGCCTTTCAGGTGCTTCAAGGAATACCACAGCTTCTTGGGAATTCAAAAGATTGAAATTTCAATATTTTTTTTAGGGTTTTTGGTACTTGGGTTAGTGCTGTTAGGTTGACACGTATGAACTATTCTATTTGGCTAGGGTGGCATAGGTCCTGCTGGGCATTCCACGGATGATATCTATGTGCTTGATATGACCAACGATAAGTTCAAGTGGCACAGGTAAGATTCGTTGGCTAGATCTAGCTGCTCACTCTCTGGCTTTTTTGCATTTTTGTTTAAATTATGAGAATTCACCCTTTTCTTTATTTTATTTAGAGTGGTCGTACAAGGGCCTGGACCTGGACCACGATATGGCCATGTAATGGACTTGGTTGCTCAAAGATATCTTGTTACTGTCAGTGGCAATGACGGTGAGTGCATTTCCATGTTCAATTGCATTTTATCTATTTGATTCGACATTTTATTCACACAATGCATAAAAAGCTCAATTTAAATGCACAGAAATACTAGCTAAAGATATGTTTGATAAAACTCTGCATGGATAATGACTTCTATCTCCCACATTCGTTTAGTCTTCTCCCCAGTTTGAGTCAAATTAAGCTTTTACTACATGTAAGTGGCTTTTGAGGTCATCCATAAGTTACTTTGATTTAATCATATAATTATCTTTGTTCATGTCTCCATATGGGTACACACTTGTGCAATAGAAAGTATAGTGTTGATTTGTGGGTTGGTATATTTTCTCCTGGTATGGGCTTTTGTTCATATATATTCATGTATTACTGTTTGGTTCCTGGTTCCTCAGGGAAAAGAGCTCTATCTGATGCTTGGGCTTTGGATACGGCCCAGAAGCCTTATGTATGGCAGAGTCTTAACCCAGTAGGTGATAGACCTTCTGCTAGGATGTGAGTAATATTTTGTGTGTTGGCAACGAAGCATTATGACTTGTAGTTTCAATATCCTTGATTTAATAAAACTGAGGGGACCTTCTCTTGTAGGTATGCTACAGCTAGTGCTCGTTCGGATGGAATGTTTTTACTTTGTGGTGGAAGAGACTCTTCTGGTGCGGTATGGTACCAACTTGATTTAAATATTTAATTTCTTCGACCTATTATGTTTTGTTGGTTTTTGGTTTTAGCTCATAAATAAATGTTATGAAATTGGTTTCAGTCATTTATTTGACGATCACAATTGAAATGTTGTCATTTTGTTTTTGTATGCACACTTCTGCAGCCTCTGGCAGATGCTTATGGGTTGCTCATGCATAGGAATGGTCAGTGGGAATGGACCCTTGCACCTGGAGTGTCTCCTTCACCAAGGTACCAACATGCTGCGGTAAGTGATAAGATATGTATCATTAGGAATACATATAATAACTAGTTCTTCAGAGTTCAGAATACTAGACTGCTTTCATTTTCTTGAGCAAAATCCTTCATGTTATTAGATTCATTCCGTTGAGAAAGACAATGATACACAGCTTTTTGGTGTGAGTAATTATTCATTTGTACATGCTGCTGGGTTTGGGATGTTAGCATTTGAAGCTGCTATCATTTTGCATTTATCTGGTTTTCTTATCACGAGTTATTCTCACCCTTGTGGGATTAATTTGCACCATCAGATCTGACATTCTTTATTTTCAGGTTTTTGTTGGTGCACGCTTGCATGTTAGTGGAGGTGTCCTAAGAGGAGGCCGTGGAGTAGAAGGTGAAGCAGCATGTGCAGGTATTGTTTTTGGCCATCTTTATCATAATTAATGCAATAGTAATTGTCAATTTCCTTATAATACAATGATATATGCTTGGAACTTAAGTGGTGTGGCTTCAAGTCCAATCCATGTAAAGGATGTGTGAGTGTGCATGTATTTGTCTATTTCAAAAAAGGAATGTAGTTGTAATTTAAATAATTTTAATGGCTATATTTCTTACGTTGCAAATATATATATATATATTTCACATGTCTTTCCCTCTTGTTGCAATAGTATTGGACACTGCAGCTGGAGTTTGGTTGGATAGAAATGGGCTTGTGACTTCCTCACGTTCAGGCAAGGGACATACTGAATACGATCCTTCTTTAGAGCTGATGCGCCGTTGTCGACATGCTGCTGCTTCTGTTGGTGTTCGCATTTATGTTTTTGGAGGTCTTAGAGGAGGTAAAATCTTGGGGATTAGTTGAACTTTGTACTCTTTCATTACTTCCATTTTTGGTGATATCAGAATTGCATATCGTACGTTTATTTGTCTTGCAGATGTACTACCATGAATAGTTGTTTTAGTTGAAGTGAATTTTTAAGGCATAAGTTCCCCTTCTGAAAAAAGCACTTCTAGTGCTTTAAAAGTGGGCCCCCAAATATTGAAAGCGCCTTTTGTTTTGTTGCCAATTACAGGAAAAGCGATCATATCTCTAAAGGCGCTTTACAGTAATCTATCCATACATTCACATACGCACTTAGTATTCTTGCCCGTCTTTAATGCTAGTGAGATAGCATTGTTGATAACTTTGTCGTGTACAGATATGCTGCTCGATGATTTTCTGGTTGCTGAAAACTCATTATTGCAGTCTGAAATAAATTCTCCAAGTTTGACTTCTGAGGGAGGATCACCTATAACAAATCCAAAAGTAAATCATTCGAACATCAACTCTCATGCAGCAACACCATTGGGTGGTGGACCAGAGATCCCCCCATCTGGTGGCATGGGGTAAATTTCACTATCTCAAATAGTTTGACTAATGTTCATATTCAGAAGAAGTTATTGATTCATATTCATTTTTATCAGTGTGGATGAAAATTCCTTGGAGAAGCTTAGGGAAGCTTCTGCTGCTGAAGCCGAGGCAGCTAGTGCTGTGTGGCAAGCAGTGCAAACTACACCTGTCTCTAATGCTGAAGAAACATCTGTATCAGATGATAACTCACAAGCTGCAGAAACTATTTCAGATGGTAGTGACAATGAAGCAGATGTTCGACTTCATCCGAAAGCTGTATGTGTATTATGTAGGTCTTACAGTGAGATTTTAGATTTGCAAGCAGCAGAGTTAAAGCTTTCTATTCTTACAGGTTGTGGTTGCTAAAGAGGCTGTGGGTAACCTTGGTGGGATGGTGAGACAACTATCATTAGATCAATTTGAAAATGAGAGCAGACGAATGATTCCCTCAAATAATGATTTGTCACACCCCACCAAAAAGTTCACCAAGCAAAAGTCTCATCAGGGTTTACATAAGAGGGCAAGTACCATTATGTCTTTAATTTCCCTTTTTTTTAGGGTGATGTTGTCTTCTGTTAAGATTTAACATGATCTTGTTTTCCTTACAGATTATTTCTACATTGCTGAGGACTCGGAACTGGAAAGCCCCCACTAGTAGGAGGTTTTTCTTAGATTCCTATGAAGTTGGTGAACTTTGCTATGCCGCTGAACAAATATTTATGCAAGAGCCAACAGTTCTTCAGTTGAAAGCTCCCATTAAAGTATTTGGTGATCTACATGGACAGTTTGGTGACATGATGCGGTTATTTGATGAATATGGATTTCCATCCACAGCAGGAGATATAACGTGAGTTCCACAGCTATGCAGACAATGTCTTTTACTTCCATTATTTTCATGGGAGATATCTCAACCATGAACCAACTTAAGGAATTAGTAGTATTATGCTTTGGATTTATAAAATCTAGTCATTATGGAGTACAAAGTGTTTTTTATTCCATTAGATGTGCCGAGGGTTCATAGCATGGAATATTAAGGACTTTAGAGCTTCTTTGGTGGACTTCATCAAACTTTCTATGGTTTGTTATTAAATAATTTGAAAGACAATTTTAAGATTTTGTTAATTGACCTGTTTATTTTTGTTACAGGTACATTGATTACTTGTTTTTGGGAGATTATGTTGATCGAGGACAGCACAGTTTGGAGACTATAACTTTGCTCCTTGCACTAAAGGCAAACTTCTGTCTTCAATTTTTTTTTTTGGGGTTTATTGTTCTAATTTCTTACTATGGCCGTGTTGATGCTGCAGATTGAGTATCCTGAGAACATTCACTTAATTCGTGGAAACCATGAAGCTGCTGACATAAATGCACTTTTTGGTTTTCGCATTGAATGCATTGAGAGAATGGTATGCATGTGCACACATGATACATGATACATCCTTCCTTTTGGATGTTCTAATAACTAATTAACTTGTAGGGAGAGAATGATGGAATATGGGCGTGGACACGATTCAATCAACTTTTCAACTGTCTTCCACTTGCTGCGTTGATTGAAAAGAAGATTATCTGTATGCATGGAGGCATAGGGAGGTCAATACAATCAGTAGAGCAGATAGAGAAGCTGGAAAGACCCATAACAATGGATGCAGGATCCATAATTTTAATGGATCTTCTATGGTATGTTTGGGCTATTGTCCTCTTTTCCTGTTTACAATTTTTAAAATGAATTTGTTCTTATATCGTTTAAATGCACAGGTCTGACCCTACTGAAAATGATAGCGTGGAGGGTTTAAGGCCTAATGCGAGAGGGCCAGGTCTTGTTTCTTTTGGGGTATGCATATTTTTATGTGCATATGTGTTGAATTTAAGGTTTATTTTTCTCCCACTATTTTTTTTGGGTGGTGAAATTAATAGATGAGACTAGGTCGTCTCAGTTTGAACTCGGACCAAATGATGTCAAATAATGAATACAACATTTTATTTACTTTGCAGATGATCTAAAACTAAATACTGAATACTTTCTTCCTTAAATAGGCATCAGCACTTTTACCCACATACTGCTCCATTTTCCTTTGGTTAGCTTAGTCTTATGATTTGTTCATGTGATCATGTTTCTTATTGGTTCATGGAGTTATCTGTTGGCTAATTGTTCCTCAAGGATATTTTTTTTCGATCTTCATCAATCAATACCATGACATTTTGGTCCAGAAAAGAATTAAGTGGGAAAAAAAGACCGACATACTTTCTGATGTTTTTATGGTTAACTTCTGATTCTTGCAGCCTGATCGGGTGACTGAATTTTGTAAGAAAAACAAACTACAACTCATTATAAGGGCTCATGAATGTGTTATGGATGGATTTGAAAGGTTTGCTCAGGGACAATTGATAACTCTTTTCTCAGCAACAAATTATTGTGGTACGTAAACTTTTTTGGAGGTTCATGTATTTGTTGTGCAAGAAAATGGCAACTTATATGGGCAATATTCACATAGGAACGGCAAACAATGCCGGAGCTATACTTGTGATTGGCAGGGGGTTGATGGTTGTTCCAAAATTAATTCATCCATTGCCACCCCCACTTCAATCACCAGAAGCATCGCCTGAACATTTCGGAGAAGATACATGGATGCAGGTAAGCCCTTTTGCTTGAATGATGCATTTAAGTTTGCCTGCCTCTCAATAAACCAAAGCCAGATCGTCTCTGATGCTTCATTACATCTATCTATTATGGTATTCTGCAGGAGCTTAACATTCAAAGACCGCCAACTCCTACACGTGGTCGACCCCAGCCTGACCATGACAGGAACTCTCTTGCGTATATATAACGTGTGTTGATAACCATCTGTCAATGTTTCGAATTGGTAATTTGCACTTTCTAGGGGCTTTATCTTTGGCTGGCTGAATACCGAGTAGAATATGCCTGTCATCTCTCTTATTGTACTCAAGTTTCAGAACACGAAACCTTGTCTTATGTAGTAACAGCCTGCTAATACTAGATTTTAGATGCCAACAGGTATTTTTCGTCTCAAATTGATTTTGTAATATTTTTGTACATTATAGTTTTGCAAAAGAGATGTATTTTCTGCTGTCCATGTGAAGACAATTTATCAAGAGGGAAATTGGTTCTTTGTTTCTTTCATAAATGTAATATAAAATGATAATGTTGTACTTTTATTTGTCAAAGTATTGATCTTTCGATGAGGCATTTCCCAGAACAATTTTAGATATTCAACTAAAGTTGCACTAATAATGACTACCAGCGGGATACGAGGTAGGTGTGTTATTTTCTGAGCCTGTTTTGAACGGGCACATCTGTAGAAGTACTAATATAATTACACAGATGATGCCCATGAAGACGTAATTTTTCCTTATTATCCTCGAAAGGGGAGCTGCATGCTGTAGAAGTACTAATATAATTGCACCAGACCAAATCTTTGACCAATTTGATGGTATAGGTAACGAGGAAGCTTAACTCCTATTAGATTCTCTTACTAAATAGATCCTAACATCTGTTCTCTACACAAAAGGAATAATATATATATCTCAAGAAAATAGATATCAGCGAGAATTTCAATTGATTCTCTTTCATTACATTCTGAAAAGAGTAAAAGTCAATAGTAAATGTAAACCAAGTACTCCGTATCGTAGTTGATTAATTTTCCTAATTCATTTAGGCTGCAGTAAGAAAATTTTGCTTGAATCCCACAACACTCTCATAACACCAACTCTTGTCTCAGCTTCCTCGAAGGAAACACCTGTAGCTACAGAAGGATATGGAAGCCTTGTCCCTCTCTTAGCTTTAAGCTCTTTAACATCCACAACATATATCCCTAATTCGTCCAAGTTTCTTCCATACCATTGCCCATGCATTTGAAAAACCTTTCCTTTACCAATTTCTTCTCCATTTGCATCTACAAGTACAACATGTTGACCTGGATGACACTCAACAAATTGTGCAGGACCTACAGCAATGACTTCTGCAGTGGAAGACTCGGCATTATTTGTTCTCAATGTGGACTGGGGATCTCTACGATCTCTGTACGCATTTGGTTGGATGGGAGCATCCCCACCAGGACTCTCAGGAGAATCATTGGACCTTCGTCCTGGCCCACGTTTTTCTGGGAAAGAATTGTCAGCCTCTGATGTTGCACGAACGTCCTTGCTGGTGCGTGCTAACCTAGCCTTTCGGTTGTTCAGCCTGTTAATTAAACAGATAAACATATAAAAAAACAGTATTATGCAGTGCAATAAAAACCTCAAATATTTCAAATGCTTTACCTTGATCCTAATAGTGATTTTCTACAAATAAATTATTAAATGAAAACCTAAGCAGGGGTTTTGGAAGAAGTCATTTTAATCCTATACCAGAGTATTAGTTGTCAAATGAGTTTAGCAAGAGGAAAAACCAAGCTCCTGCCAAACTAATGTCTAAATGTGAAATCCTACAGAACAGTATGAGGGCAGCACATATCTATAGTGTATCAGAGGCCCAGTGCATAACAAATTGAGTGCTATCAACGTATCTATCACCATGATGGTAACTTTCTTCTCATCATAAAACTTAAAGATTTTGCCACCTTTATTGCTATGCAAAGTTTTAAATGATACCTGATAATGTAACAAGAAAAGGATCATCTTCTCTTACCAATTTTTTAGCTGCGAATTTGTAACTTCAGACCCCTGGAAAAGACCAATGAGAAACTTCAGACCTCTTTATCATAATTGTAAAAAAAATGATTTGCATAATCTATGAATTTTATGTTAACTTACGTGAAGACTTAATTTATCAGCCCAGGATTGTAATAAAGCTGCATGTCGCTGCATTTCAGGTTCATCTAAAAGAGCCCTCTCAATCATTGCTATCTGTTGGTCATTCATTATAGTTCTTTTCCGTTTTCTCCGCTGCTTTTCTTCACACTGAACAGTTTCAACCTTTTCATCTTCTTGGTTACCTTTTATATAATCAGTTTCTCTGATAGACATGTTTGCTTTTGGTAATTCACCACCATCAATTTGATCTTTAGTAATTCTTTCTCTTGTGGAGCTAGTACGCAAACCACCAATTTCAACATTTGGAGGATCTTTATCAATTTCTGTACTGGATCCACATATATTTTTACAAGATTTTCCCTTGTCCTCTGTCATTTCTTCCTCTTGATCCAGATATTTGTTATTCACACAAATTTGGTCCACACCTTGTAGAGCAGAATTGTCATTAATTTCCTCCAAATTACTTCTTCGGTTGTTAAGATATGGAGGTTCTTTTTTCAATAAAGATGAGGGGCACTCCCCTGTTTTCAGAGCCACCTACCAGCAATCAAACTTTACTTCAGGTCATTATGTTTGCAAATAGCCATATCACAATCAAGAAACTTGAAAAGCCATTATGACAATTAGATAATTTAAATCACTTGTAATCTAAAGCCAATATGACAATTTGTTTCCCTATGGCTCGCTAGATAATTTTCAGTATTGAAAGTTTTTTTTCTTGACAAAAACCAGCTGATATAAGAACATCTTATGAATGGAACCACGGACTGTGGATGGTCAGTCCTCAGTACAAATGAACTTTTAGCACTCACCTGATGACGGTCACTGATGTTGAGTTCGGAAAATTTATCACAAGATACTGCCTCCTCATACTTCTTTTCCTGCATTTGCTCAGAACAAAAGTTGAAAAAGAATTCAAAACATTGTCAAAAGAAAAAAAAAGAAAACTAAATGAAAAAAAGAAACATCTATTTCTAAAGAATAGTATGTTTTACCTGATTTTCTTCAGATTCAGCTGAGGACAGTAGTGACTGCAGCTGGCTAAAAAACACCCTGCAAAAGCAATAGGAACAGATGTCTAAGACAAGCAGAACCTACTAACATGTTTATTTCCAAATTTACCTGAGGATAATATATTTACAGCTATCTAATTACTACATTAAAATGCCTATTTTAAAAGGAACAATAGGCTTAGGTATTTTGATTATTTTGAGTTAAAGTCCTGAAAGACATCAAAGCCATTCTTAGCATCACAGTTTTCCCTTTAGTTGAAAAAAAAATCCCTCATTAAGTCACTTTTTTTAATTATTATTATTATCATACACATTAAGTCACTTAAAAAATCTAAACTATCATAAAAGATTCTGGGAAGAGTCAACATGTTTTGAAAAGAAAACCACCTTAATAGCTGTAGATCTTCCTCACTCAAAGAGTTGGGAATTAATGACTCTGCGTGACTTAACAAGGAACCTACACATGCAAGTTACGCATAAGGATAGCCGTACTGTCTGCATTTTCGTCGACTTAAACATAATAATTAGTAAGATATTATTACGCAGATTCTTGCTGATGGTGTCAGTTTTAGGGGCATCAGAATTAAAGAAAAAACCAGGCAGAGCATCAGAGGGATCCTTTTGCAAGCATTCCATGAACATGCGGAGAAAAAAGTTTCTCTCCTGTTCTGTGCATAGAAAGAAAGAAAGAAAGAAAGAAAGGGTAATATATATAATTGAAAAAGAGTGACAAAAATTATCAAACATGTGATTTCATATTAGAACATATAAGCAAAGGAATAACCTTCACAGATGGTGGGAACGAAACAGTGAAGATTTGCAATTATTTTCACAAATAATGATGTTCTCTGATGTGCATAGGAAGCCTGTAGCATACTACTAGGGACTACAGTAAATTCCAAACTTGTTACATCGGGTGAGTTGTTTGAAGAAAACACATCTATAACCCATCCAGCAGCAGCAAATGAATCATATTCAGTGGTACCATCTTCTTCCTTCAACGGATGTTCAGAGGAACACCAACTGGATAAAAAATCCCCATGAGGAAGTAGAAATAATGCAGCCAAGACTTTTGTCTGGAGGAACATCCAAAAAGCATAATCAAAACAAAATATCTTCAAGACAATTGCTTGCATGGAACAGATATATTACATACAAGTTATATGCAGTGTGCAACGAATTCCTTAGAAAGAATAACTTCATCGATCTTTGAAACAAAATCATAATGACATTCATATGAAAGATATTTTGTAATGCAAAAAAGCTTTTAAAGGAGTGGGAAGTAGAGAGTAAAGAGTGATAATCACTCACAAAGTCTAATGTAATATAAGATCGGAAGTTTGAATCGTCAGAGTAAACATCAGCTAGGCGCATTGCATTTAGCTGCAAGAGACCCTTTGGGTAATTTCTCTCAGAAGAAGCTGCAAGATGTCTGGGATCTGTACTACCAAGTGTAGTCTTCAATAACTCAAGAACCTATATAACAATAATTGAAGTATTTTTCAGAAGTTCAATATTTTGAGGCAGGTTTTGTACCAGAAAAGCATTTAAATATAGTAACTTGATCTTCTTCGTGATCAATATAGTACTGATGCTATTTACCATAAATAATCGTGGATAAGGATCTATAAAGTCATCTAGAGGTGGTAAGACAACGTCATTTTACAGACCAACACAAGTTAACAAGAACAATAACAATCTCCCACTCAAAATTTGACTCTGATCAACATACTTTCACTTTTCATTGGCACTTAAGAACCATTTCAAAAGAATTTTTGACAAGAAAATAATCGTTAAATAACAAACCAGAAGAAAATTCCATAAAACTAGTAGTCATATTCATTTTGTCAGAATGATTTGATACATGGACTCCCAACAAAAGGCATTCAAGATTCAACTTAGTGTTTTTGCATGTGACAAGAAAAGAGGATATACCAGGATTTTCAACAATCAAGGAAAAATGACCTTTTCTAGATAATGATGGGAATCTGACCTCTAATGCAACAGACTTTGCTAATTCCAGGCTTGTAGGAGAGCTGGCAACTTCATCCAGGTAAGAAATGTTTTCTGCTTCACATAGACTCAACAACTGTAAAGAAGGGAGTTATGACTGAACGTATGCTAAGGGGTCATGCACTGAGTATAACAAATAGCAAATTGAGATGAATCCTAGAACTCAAACATCCAGCAAAACGTTCAAATGGATACCTATTAAATCAGTACTTACGATTGATAAAACTTTGGATTTCATTCTAGATACAGCAGCCACAACTCTAGGAGACCCATTGAAATAGGGTGTGGAGTTTAACTTCAATATGGCTCGAGCCAGACGCAAAATGCCACCCTTCCCACAAAGTTCCTGTATCGAGTCAGAACAAAGAACTTTACTGAAAAAAACTAGTTCCACTAACTATTTGAAGTTAAGTAAGATCTATAAATTTACAAGCATCCAGAGAACCCTTGAGGAATATAATGTTTAGAATGACATTAATTTTTGTCCCATTAATGCCATGATCACCAGAATGTTTACTGACAGATAATTTTCACTATCAGAAATTCCTATTGCTCCATTTAATTATCTGGGAACTAAGACAAGTACATTAAGATAACATGATAAAAGTTTTCTTTCAATAGGGTCATACCCAATTTACTTCCATTTATTTTTCACCTCAAATATACAAGCAAAACAGAGATACTAATGGAAAAATTGTGCTTTAAACCACAAGTGCACAAGGTTCTAGTTTGGAAACCTTATTCCTGAGAAGCCGCTCTCGAAACAACTTTTGCTGGCAAAGTAACTGAAGAAACTGTAAAGAGGCCTCACATTGATGACAGAGATAGTAGACTATTTGCTCAGCAGTCAAACTTGACTTTATGCCAAAATCAGAATGTTGAGCTAACAGCTTGATCTCAAGATATTTAATGGCTACACAAACTGCTCCAAAAGCTGCGTCCATAAATATGTCTACCTGTCAGCATCACAATTGCAAAATGTGTCAAAAAGAAAATGTAACAGAGACACAGATTTTACTGTAAGATTTTTGGTGAACTGAATTATAACAAACACGAAGCAAATAACAAAACTGCATAACAATTCACTGAACATGTATGCATTGGTTTTTAGCTGAGTTAGCTAATATTTCCAACAGAATAAGCCAACAATAATTCTGTGAGCTAATTGTACCTTGGGGTGTGCAAGCAATACATGAGCAATTTCATGCCACTGTGAAGATATAAATACAGTTAAAAGATGTAGAGTGCATGACACCAGTGCAGAGTGCATAAGCGGCATTGGGCCTAAGCTATTTTTTTCCTGCATCGATCAAAGCGTGTCTCACAGTAAATACATGGAATGGATCATAGAATTTAAAGATCAGGGTTTAAGAGAACCTGTTCAAAACCAGCAAAAACAATTAGCATATAGAACACCACGTCAAGCAGCTGTTCTGACACTTTCACATCATCCAGTAAAATCTGTAACCAAGATCCAATCATAAAAGTCAGGTAATAATAAGGATATATGTTTTCATATCATTCCTTCACAAATACTTGAATTTTTGAAAAGATATATAGAGGCCTCTGATTTCTATCTAATTCCATTACTAGAAAGCAAATGTTGGTATTGGAAGCTATCCATCCAGATAGTAATTTTGCAGACTTATACAGTAAATACTATCGAAAAGCAGCAAAAAAAGAAGTTATCTAAGAAGCAACAGAAAATATCTAGTCTAGCATTCCAAAATCAGGTATGGTATAATGTGTTTGTGCGACTCTCTAACAATCAAGAATAGAGGCCCTAAAACCATAACAGAGAGGAAGAGGGAAAAAGGAATGTGGGGATGGGAAGAGATGATAAAAGTTAAGACCTCAAGATCTATCTTAATGGAAAGAATATATATCATCTACTATCAGTGCACTTCTAACCCATGAACTATGTGGTAAATTTGAAATATCATTCAATAGTAAAGACTAAAAAGAAAAGACACCCGCTGACATATTAACCAAAGGTTTCACATAACATGTTCGCTTGCTGCAGAAAGCTTGAATAATTTGATTTTTTTTTTCAGTTGTCACAACCAATTGTTACAGCTTAAGCAGGAAAGCAAGCACTAATATAGGAACAAAAAGGATAAGGGTAAAAAAAAAAACTTCAAATGTCACCATCATAAGCAACCTGTTCAAGCTTAGAATGCCGAGGTGCTAAATCACATAAGGAGTGCAAGAGCCGAACGCCACATAACAAGTATTTGAATAAGGCTTCATCCCTGTTTGATGATATAACTACTGCAATAAGGTGAAGAGAAAGAACACGTGCAAGCTTTTCCACATCAATCTAAAACATCATTGAGTGTAAAATACGAGACATATTAATAAGGTAATGGCATAATAGAAAATTGATATTAAGGAATGACGAGCAAATGTATAAAAGTAAAACCTTTAATAGTGATCGATTTTCAGTAACATAGTGAATAGTAAAATTTTCAGAGTCCCTCAATAATTTATTAAGCTCCTGGGAACTAAGCCCATGTAACTCATTTACTGCTGAATTTAAATCAATGACCTGTTCACACAAATAAACTCAAATATCTTCATGCTAGAGATAAAAATATTAATTAACCTCTATAACAGATTAAATTGACATTTGGAAAACTAAAGAAAATAAAAGTGATTGCTATAATATTGAACTATCAAAATATACTTATGTTTTTAATTGACACGGGAAATTTTAAAATCGTAAAATATACTTACTTGGACAATACTAACAGATGAATCTTCCTTATTGAGTCTCATTCTAAAAAAAAAAATCTATAGCTCGATAAAAAGGAATGAAAGTAGAAAAGGAGGATAAAGATTTAAATCAAATTTGTAATCGTGTAACCAAAAATTAGGGGAAAACAATGTTAATTCGACTCCGAAAAGGTTTCAACATGACACAACGCAGATGCCGGTATGGGATATTCGTCGGACAAGGACATTGTTAAACCGGAATGGGCTGGAAAAGAAGAAAAAAGACTCTGAAGAGTAGATTCGCCGGAAGTTACTGAGCTTGAAGAAGGAGGAGAAGACGACGCCAGCAGCAGGAAGAAGACGCAGATAAGTTCTTCATGAAAAGTGAAATTAGGGCATGACTGGAGAGTCACGTGAAATAGCACGTGCTTTTCATATCTTATTTGGGCTGAAGTTGTCGATTAAACTGTTGGTATTCCCCATTCAGACGAACTCCTTTTAGGAAAAGTCTTTTTAAGTAAAAAATATTATTATTTCTATTATTATAGTTAGCCAGATTAGTAAAAACTATATTTATTATTATTATTCTCAAGTCGAGATTATTTCAATGGAGCATGTGATTAATTATAATTGGATTTGCATTTTTACATTAGCTTGATTCGAGGGAATTCTATTGGGAAAATACTAATTATACTATAGAAAAAAAAATACAAATACTTTACATTAAATTAAAAAAATATTATTTAGAAAAAAAAATATCATTTAATCTTTTTAATAAAATATTAGGCAGGGAGTGGTATTGGGGAGTAAAAATGTTAGAGATACAAATATTATGACTCACTTAATTAAGTGAACTTGATTGAACATGGGAAATTAGATTGAGAGATCTTATATTCAACTGGGATCTAAAGAAGAGAGATCATGTTGAATAAATGCAACTTATCTTGTACTTCTAATATTACTTCTTTAATATTGTACCGAGAGTCAATTATCTTTCATTAGTGCTTCCATACTAAATTTTGCATCTCTTTATTTTCAAAAAATAATATCGTATTATAACATTAAAAATCATATCTTCTATAATATCTACATAATTAGTAAATAAAGAATTATAATTTACTATTAAAATTAGCATGATGTTAATTAAATTTTTATTGAATTCTTCAAATTTTAAAGTAATAAACCATATATAAATTAGAATCTAACATGTTATTGTTGAAAATTATCTAATTTCATAAATATTAGATTTGCTTAAATTTGAGAACAAGTAAGAAAATAAAATGATTAATAGCTATATCATAAGACACGAGGGTTTTAGGCAATTAAGTAAAATAAATGTCTAAATATCTAAATATCTAAATGTCTAAATTTGTTCTGAAGTGTAAAATTTTTAATGGAACCATCGTGATTGTAATATTTTATACTTGGTGAAAGGATGCTCATGATTCTTTGTAACAAAAGGGACAATTAAGATAAATAAAATGCATAATTTTTTTTAGGATAATTTTTGTAAAAAATGTTCATTTTAGTAGTTTATAGAGGATAATTTTTTTGCCTCTCCAAGAGTTTAGCTTTTCAAAAGTTTTTTTCAAAAACGTACATAATCATAATTATCTCGTTGTTTAATGAGAATGAGGTTAGCATCTTTAACGAATAAGCTTTTAACAATTATACCAAACCATTTTTAGGAATCTTTTTTATCTAAACAAGAAGGTTATAAGGCTTGAATGAAAGCTTACATAGAACCAGAAAAATCATATTTATTTGAGAAGAATTTCAGTATATATCAAGGTATAACTAATCTAGAATTGCGATAACTTTGTGAGAAAAGAGGTAGTTTTTAGTAAACATGGGATCCAAGGATCGTCTTAAATATTTATGCTTTGACCATCGTCAATTTCTTAATAATTATCTTTTATGATTATCTCTTTAACCCATTGTATCCATTTTCTAGATGTATAAGTTTGAAGTTTTGGATCATACTTTTAAAAAAAAGTTAGTCTTTTAGGTATTTACTACTAAGAATTATGACTCAAAATTTCTTAGGAATGATGATAAATTTTCAAGCTGTTTTAACTAACATAGCTTAATTGAATTCTTAAAGTTTGTGAAAACCTAAACGGTTTGCTTATTTTGGTTGATAGAAAATGACCAAGGTATAAGTATGAAAAAATGTGTGGCAAAGATACTCAGAGGAAGTTTAAAAGTATTGATCAAGTAAATAACGAGGTTCTATAGTATTAATTTGATAAGAGTTATTATGTGAATTTGTGAGAACAATTTATATTTTCAATTGTCTAATTTATATTTCAATTTATAAATGATAAAATTAAAATATCCCTCTTTTGCATGTACTCAAAGGTAGAAAATTGCCTAAGTATTTGACATGATTTGGAGTTTTTTGAATCTTGATAGTTGAACAAATCCAATGACTATAATCTCCATCTAAATTACTTGATGAGAAAACCATGGATTTATTTAAGTTTACATGTTGTCTTGATCACATGCAATATTTCTCTAGAACTAACTAAATGGTTGGTGTTTCTTTCACACTTCTCCTATTAAAAATAACAAGATCATTTACATACATTAAATGAGAAATGGAAAAATATGTTGATTTGTATACCATGTAAAATACCTTTGTCTTAGAGATTAATCTGGAGAATCATTTAGAAATTAGTAGAAATAAATAAGAAAAAATATTGGAGATAAAATTAAGGATTAATTTAAGGAGTAATTAAGAACCTTAATTTAAGGAGTAAATTAAGAAGTACATCAACAAGTTGTCATCCTTTTATTCCTTAAATTAAGGATTTCTTATTTTTCTTCTTAAATTAATCCTTAAATTAAGAATATAACTCATTAATTTAATCCTTGAATTAAGGTTCTTGATTTACTCATTAAATTAATGAATTGACACTTCTTAATTTACTCTTTAATTTGATCTCCAATAAAAAAAGACCACATTGTGTGAATTCTCGTAAAGTTGTGATTGAACCATAAGGAGATTCATTCAGTAAAATAGAATGAGTGATAATTGAGATGCATTGTTGGATAAGATGAAAAAATTTAGGTGAAAAAATTGAATGTTACAAGATGGATAGTAAAAAATGTTACGATCATAGGTTTTTGTATATCCAATCTAACATACATAAGAACACCTTTGTCATGTATTTTTAACCAATAAATATATCTATTAATTACATATCAAACTTACGTTCATAAAAACATGTTTGTCATAAATATATCTATTAATTAAATGCCAAACTCACACATATATGTTGAGTTGTAGACATTAAATTTATATACACATTTAAAAAAAATGTGTTAATAATGCAACTTTTGAATCCAAAAAATCAATATACACCTTTTGAAAAACAAAAGTAACTTTCTTACATGATTGAAAGGTGTATATAAATTTATTTATGTATTTAGAGTTGGCACATTAGCGACACAATCAAAAATATAATTATCATATTTTTCATAAATAATCAAAAATTGAGTACTATCTTATCTCGTTTTGTTTCTTGAAACTAACTACTCCCTATCCCAAACAATGGAAAGAATTTTACGTATAATTGGAACATTGATACATGATTGAATATATTCATTTATAATTTATTTTTATAAAAATTAAAAAAATATTAAAAATAAGATAATATCAACAATTATTAATAATTGCTATTAATAGGAGATTTAAGAATTTCTTCTCTATTCAAATTAACTATTTCATATTTTTAATATCATATTATATACTAAATAAGGGAAAATGTCATTATTTTTTCAATTTAAGCTACCATGCTGTTGCTTTAAAATTCATATAATACATTATTGCAACCTAATATATTAAAAAGAAACATAGATTTGCAAAATTAATTTTTATAGGAAATGATATGGATAATGACAACATTTTGCACTATTATGTCTCAAATTTAGTGTTGAAAAAGGCTTTTTGAGGCTGCATATTCTGTCTAAATTTGAGATTTATGTTTTTTTTTATTGTGAGGTGCATGATTCAGCATGCTTTCTTGGATGAGACAAGTTGAAACTTAAGCTTAAGAAAATTACATTTAAAAAAGAATTGGATCGATAATAACTCATTTAATTAATAAACGTAGAAAAAATGTAAAATCAAAAATCAAAAGCTAAAATCATACAAACTAAATTAGAAAAACCTATTTTAAATTCTTTTAACACTGTAATGATAATTTTCTTATTAGTTTTAATATTTGCTCAATTTCTTGTGTATTAATCCATTTAAAATTTGAAATACTTCTATCACAATTAAAAACTATGAAATATTAATTGAATTTTACTTATCTCCTTATTTTTTTCTTTACATAGTGACTAAAATTCATGGTATTATTCTTTTTTTAAAAGAATAAATATTTCCCGTTTTAATAACAACAAAAAAAAAATTATTCGAATTAATTTTTGTAACTCTTATTTGTGCATGAAATAGTATATATTATTTAATAGACCACCGTACATCATTCTTATTTCTCTAACTTCTCTCTCTAAAATCAATTTATAACAAATTTAATTTATACATTTAATAACCTAATTGATTTTAAATAAATATAATAAACTAGTTAATAATTTCTTTAAATTCTACTTTGAATGTTAATCGTATATCTACCTAAAATTATTTAAACCAACTAAAATTATTTAAACCAATCAAGCTTCTATGTTAATATATTAGACTTTTTAAAATCAAAATACTATAACAGAATATATTTATTTTTCGTGTTTGTTTTAAAAAAATTATCAAATTATTTAAAACCACATAGTTACTTTTTAAACCGACATTGAAAGCATATTTATCACTTATTATAAGTAATTTGTACAATTACGAACTATTTTATAAATACAAAATTTGTACTCACCTCGTCCCAAAAAAACGCCTCAATACTTAAAATAGTCTTTTATGACATTACTCAAACTTATTCTCCACCATAACGTATGAATTTAAGGGACAAGCATCATGTTATCTATAGAAGTTAAAACTCACATACATAGCTCGGATATAATCATCCCAAATGAAGAGACATGTATCAATTCTCAAACAGAGGTATGTACAAAACAACATTAACAACCTGAATTGGCCATGGACTCGATAATTAGCTGGTAGCCTTCAGCCACAGGCGTCTGAGTATGTACACACTCTGCCAAAGCAGGAATATCAGAGCTCAAACCTAATAACTTGGCAACAAAGAGAAGCAAATGAAAATCTGAAATCCGCTTGACAAATGGAAGACTCTTTGCACGGTCCAGATGATTTTTCAACGCCCTATAAGTTAGGGGGGTAATCCGATTCTCGATTGGAAAGCTTGATGAGAGGGGACCCTGCAATTTTTATACAAATTCATGTGAGAGGGACCAACAGCATTTTTGCATTACAGAAACAAAATAACAGCATTTGCAGAATGTTATAAGTAGAAATAAAGATTCAGTATTTCTATATGAGCAATACTTGATATAGGATAGGGTAAACAATCAAATCAACAAGTGGTATGAAATTACAAATATGACGCCATTCTATAGCAAGTATTTCCCACTCAATCAGGCAATGCGTCTAAAATAAACATCCCGTTATTTCCTTCCCTCGTATCAAAGAAGCAACATAATGTGATCAGGTCTTTTATTACATGTCCACAAAACAAGAACAAATGCAACTATATTACATATTTTGTAATACTGTGTAAACTAGAATGAGATGTTAATGAGACCTATGGTCCAACCCATTAATTTTCATAACACATCCCATCTTGTCTCACTTAATTTTTCATGAGATAATATTGTAATGACATGGTACATGTTGAGATTTGTCCTAAATGGGCATCAATGAGACAACTAAAATACAATAACAATAAAAAATATGATACACGATTATTTATAATGTGAAAGTTCAATAACAAAAATGATAGAAAATTATGTTTAAAGTTAGGCATATTAGAATTATAATCTAAATAAGATGAGATAAGATGGTATTTAAATAGAATGAGATAATATTATATCATGAGTTCATTAGAAACTCTAAATGAGACAGTTCACTTTATCTCTCTAGTAACACGTGACATTTAATTTGTTCACTTTATATCTCTAGTAACACGTGACATTTAATTTGTTCACACATTCCCAGACAGAAGTCTACGGATGAACAAAACTAATCCTTAAGAAATCATCTAAGAGCTAAATTCAAATATCATCTGCTAGACTGCTAGCTCTATAAACAATAAGAAATAAAATACATACAGCTAACCTAGGCCATGTTTTTCTTTTTCGTCACACTGCATTAAACACTAGATCAAATAATTGGCCTGTCAGTAGATAACTTGGAACATTGTTAATCCACATTTAATGCAAAATCTAAGTAGAACGTTCCAAGTGGAACCATCTACCTATCTAGACACTATCGTCATCAACAACCACCCATCTCAAATGACTATAATCACTGATATTGGTACATGACATGCAGCCAAGCATCATTTTACACGGTCCAATGCTATTCTCTTGGCTAGCATGAGAGAGGTTCCTAACAATTTTAACTCAAATTTTCTACTTTCAGTTTACCAGTGTACCATTGGGTGTACCCCGCAAACAATTTTACATGTTATCATTTTTTTTATTTCTTTTTTTACTTTACTGCCACTTTGCCCATTTTTTTGCTACCTTTGCTACATGTTTGTCGATTATTGTTGATACATGCAATGACACACCAAAAGTATAACAAAAAAATGGACTTGTTTTTACTTTATAGTATACCTTTTATCTTTCTAATGACACACACCAATTGAATGTAGCTTGCAATATAAGACAATATCAGAATGACTATTGGTTTAAAGTCTCATCATCTACAAACAGCTCAGATCACTCTTCATAATCTTATTTCTCCTTCCAAATCTTTAATGCCTCTTAGAAATACCAAGATGTGGATGCCCCAAACTAAAATCTCAAGAAAAACATTCCTTATGTGATAGGTGACCAAGAAAAAACTCACTTAAACAGCAAATATCTTTTCTAACATCTGACAGGTGAATAAGTGAGAACAACATGACTACATGAGTGTGCAATACCTGCTGCTCGCTTATAAAAGCTAATATCACTGAGTGCAGAGTTTATATTCAAACACAGGTAATGCCATCAATGTACCCAATAAAATAAAAGGAACAAACACATACAACAAGCAATCTACTAACATGGTTACACGAAATAGAAATAAAAATAAAAATAGTATAGTATATTAGTCGCACCTGATGATCCAATATCTTGACTACCACCAAGAAGAAGTCATTATCCACTTCTCTAATATCCTTGACTCCAACAACAACATCCTTCTTCATCAATGATAGCTTAGGATCAGCATCTTCCTTTATCTCTGTCTCAAACCATCCCTCCTTAAACAACCTCACACACATATCACTCATTTGAAAAGCCTCAAAATGCACATCAGCGGCAGCACTATCCTCATTTACCTCCAACTTAACCACAGCAGTCACCCACTCTTTCAATTCACTCTCGGCATGATACTCAGCAGCCTGAAGAACTTCCCTATTAGACAAAGTATAATCCTTTTTATCTTGACTAATGGTCTGAGTGAATATAAACCCAACTTTTCTCATGCCCAATCCAACAGCAATAGCTTCCACTAATTTTTCCTCATCTGGGTCTCTCAAAAATACCAAATTGTCTTCAGTCCCTTGCTGTGGTGGTTCATATATGAAATTTACCTCCACTTGACCTTCCTCGGACACCGTCCCATACATAAATCCACCACGCTTCACACCAAAAGCCAGTGTGTCATTAACATAATGTTGGAAAGCATGAGCACAATCGCGATCAAAAGAGACCGACTCGCAGTGTGGGTTTTCCTGGCGGGTGACCCTCATCTGTTTGGCGATAAGATCATCCATTGTCATCTTACGGCCAAAGGACCCAGCTTTATTAACAGGAGGCCCAGCAACTGTACGCTCACCATCGTAAGCGAGAAATACAATTGATCCATGAGAGAGATTGAGAGCAGAGATTGGGGTATTAGGGTCGGTCATGTCGGTGAAGCGAGAAACATCGTCAAGGGTCTTAGCCAAAAGAAGATTTTGGTTGGTGGATAGACTTTGGTTGTGGATGGGGATTCGAAGCTGAGATTCAATAAGGGTTTTAAGTTGAGAAACTGTGGTTCGTGGGTTGTCTACGATGACTCGCTCTAGGCCATCTCTGCTGCGAATTCTAAGCATCATCTTTGCTATAACAAATGCGATTTATAAGCAGAGAGGTTGGGAAGATGGTTAAGGAAAGTAGTGTAGTTATATGCTTGAAGTGAGATTGAGAAGACTATTATAAATTAAATAGGAATCAAGTGAAATTCTGGAATTTGAAGAAGCTGTGGAGTGGAAAATAAGAAAAGTACTGGCAGAACTGGGAAATTTGAGGTTACAGCTAATGATGTTATGAAATTGGACTGGACTTGGGAATAGAGATTTCATTTGAGAAAGACTTATTTCCTTACTTACTATGCTAGGAGACTAGGACAATTTGGGCTTAGTGTCTTAGGAAAACACAGCTCGATTTGTATTGGGCTTATGAGCACTTAATAACTCCAATTTTTTTTTTATCTATATAACATCATTTTTAATAAATTTATCAATTCTTTCTAACTAATAATAATCCATCCTAAAAACTCATGTTTATATCAAATAACTCAATAAATAGATTAAAATGTCTGTATTTTATAATTTTAATAAAATAAAATCATTATAATATTTTACCATGTCTCATACGACCTCATCGGAATTTCGGTTACTATCTGAAGATCTTACTGAAGCTCTAATAGTCTTACCAATAATCTCGTTGAAGCTTAAACGACCTATTCGAAGGTGGATGTAAAGATAGAACTAAATATAATATGTTACATCTTTAGTAGAGCTTTGACGACCCTATTAGAGATAGAAGTAACATATTATATCTAAAAATAAAAGTAAATTTAACATATTACATACAAAAGTAGGATTTGATTTATAAATTATAGAGTGAAACTGAATCGATTAATTTATAGAGGTGGATGTAATATGTTATATACAAACATATATGTAGATGTAACAGGTTTCAAGAATCAAGGTAGATTTAATAGGTTACATATAAATGTACATGTTGATGTAATAGGTTACATCTAGTAGATCATCGACAAAGGTCATCGAAACTACGATGAGTCACTAACGACGGACGACGATCGTCGGAGATCTTGTGAGATCTAATCGTATTTTCATTTTATTGAGTTTATGTAATAAGGATACTTTGATATTTTATACATGAAATTATGAGTTTTAGATTAAGTTTTAGCTAGTTTAAAAAAACACCATTAAAATATAAAATATGTTATAATATTAATTATTATTATTATTTATTTATTTAAATAATTAATATGACAGTTTAGAAAAAGTACATTGCCTTCTCGTTTTCTTGTCTTATGGTAGATAAATAGCACCTTTTCTTCTGCCTATTAATTGATCAAAATCAACTTTAAACTTTCCTTCTCAAATTACAATCATTTTCTAATCATCATCAGTCTTTCTTTTCTCACTTTTCTCACTGAATTTCGAGTTTTGTTCATCATTTTTACCTCCAAATCAAACCAATTGCATAGAAGTACCATATATCATTTTCCAAATAGCACAATCACTAGTTTGATTATGGTTGCTACCCTTTCATTTTTCAAGAAATTGTTTAATTAACACAACTTATCCTTTTCATTATTGCTCTTATGCGTGCTTATATTCACAAATTAAAACCAAATTCATTTATTACCTACCTACACAAATCCAAACTCTTCATTTACATGTATTTTTTTATATAGCTTTTATCTCTTTTTTTTCTAACCATTTTCATATTATCACGTTTTCTAGCTACTATCTATTGTTAGTAGAAGATGAAAAATTTAACGAATTTATAAATAACTCTTAACATTATTAAGATAAACTTGGAATTAAAGATTCAATTTATGACTATAAATAACAGGTATGACATGCATTATTCCATTGCCTACTATCATCCAAAAATAACTCAAAAAAACTTTATAGTTACTTCCTTTCAAACAATCACTCTTCTCTCTCATGGAACCTAGGCCCAATTCATCTCTAATAAAAAGATTTGAGATTTAATTGAATAAACAAAATAAATCGCCTACAATCTATCTAAGATTGAACTAGAAAAAGACCTTGTGGAAGTTTTATTTGCATCTTCCATTAATTGAAAAAGTCTTGACAAGTAAAATCATTAAAAAGCATAAGGTGTTAATGGTTATCCACATAGATTTGGACATATAAGGGGATTTATCTATAGTAACCAAAGACTATAGAATCAATGTCTTTTCTTTCACTCTTTCCTCTATAGAAGAGAGATATGTAGTTTGGAAAAAATGTATTTAACACGTAAATAAATCACTTATTATACTAAAAGAATGGAACCATATCTTAACAATCAAAGAAATTGAATTAAACTCACCCACTTTTTGGGCTCAAGCTTATTGAATGTATTTTGCTAGAATGAGAATTGTTAATGTTAAAAAGTTGACAAATCTCATAGACAATCTCATTCAAATAGATAGAAATGAAGAAAAACAGTTGGTTAACAAAACTACTTGCATTTTATAGTCGAATTAAATGTGCATGAGTCACTTTTACTTGGGTGTAAAATCACTCTTGGTTTTAAATTGTGGGTTGAATTCATATATGAAAGATTGTTAGAATTTTGCTTCAACTATGGGATTTTAGACCATTTCACACATGAATACAACCTTTACATTGCAATGCAACGTCAGGTTAATGGATCAAATATGATTCCTATCTACGAAGAATGGTTACATGCCAATTATGAAGTCCAATAACTTGTCATATTTTTGGCACATGGATGACCAGAATAACACTACTATGCTTCTATTAAATGCTCTTTTTCTCCCTAATTCTAATCAAATAGGTCCTTCTTGACCAAGAACTAGCCCTGGTTTTAATACCCATCAAGTGACTCTTAATAGCAATTCAAAAAAGAGACTATTCCTTCTCTTAACCCACCAAATATGTAGGAAATATTCTCTGATAAAGCCAACAGAATTCATGCTGAAGTTTAAGAAATTATTAGTGTTTCAAATCTTGGATTTGATCAACTTTTCTTCTTTCTTTCACAAATGGTATTTCAAAGACAGCAACATAACAATGGATGTGAACATGGGATATAAAATGTTGTTGTAAGCTATTAGTTTTGAGATGCAATTTAACATAGAAAATATAACTTTTTGTACGAGACTACCACCATTTTTCCTATTGCTCAAGAGGTCTACAGTTGGGTTTTTTTTTATTATTCACAAGATACTGGCATTCAAGTTCTAGGCATAATTTTTCAAGCTCAAATGAACTTTCATCAAGCCAACTTACTTACAAAATCTTCCAAGCCTCGAAACCATAAGGAACAAACTCTACCTGTTGACATTGGTTCTTTTATAGGTGCTCTTAGAGAGCCACAGGGGGATGTTAGTTCAGTATCATACCTTGACCAACTTTAAACCTGAATGTTGCATTCTTCCTCTGTTACAGTCGAGGTTTCTTCAATCTCACCCATAGATTACAACATTTGTTGGCAACAAAGCAGCTAGACCAGACTTTGGAATCTACAGTTAAACTACAAAAACATCATTTTTTTAGGTTACTGCAAAGGAAGACTGATACAGGTTGGAAAATCAGGAGTTTCAGTCCACGACTCCTGCACCTTAAACAAATCGAACTATCCATGGGAGATCTCCAATATTTTGAAATAAGCAAGTGAGAGAAGATCCACGTGAGATATGCTGCATAGGAAAACAACATCATACAACCAGATGCAGTAATGATTTACAGGGGAGAGAAAATAAACAGAAACAGTCCTACAAACTTGATAGACTCAAAATAATTTTAATAGAGAATATTCTACATTCTGTCGATACAAAAATTGACAAGAAATATCATGTAAAATTCAGTCAATAAATTGTGGAAACGAAAGAATTGGTAACATTTATCATATGAATGTTTCCAGAGAATTGTACAACCAGCAGCAGTTCACGAGGAAGAATCAATAAATGATTGTTAGTGTCTAAATGAAATTTAAATGATACACAAGATACAATTTTTTGGCACATAATGCACCACGAATTACAAGTTTAAGGGATTCATTCCCATAGGGGCAAAAGCAGGATGGAGTAACCGTAAAGGACCAGATTATCATAATCCAGCCATGATGGAGTGCTTCAGTATCTACTGCATATTCGGCTTTTATGCAACCACTTGTCATTAGCAACTCAGCCCCTTATATCCCTCCCCTCAGCATCACTCAATAAGGTTTGTTCTGTTTGTTGTCTCTCTTGAGCTGAACTTTTAATTTCTTACCACCTAACTGGAAACCATTCATCTCACTAATGGCCAATTGTGCAGCCTCTGGTGAGTCATAACTAACAAATCCTGCATATAGAGTCCAATCAGAGATATGGATCTCCATGTAACTCAATCAAAATTAGAAGTAACTGGTGATAGTGCTCACCAAAACATTTACTGACTCCAGTAGCTTTATCAACAAAAACCTTGGTACTCAAGACCATTCCAAAAGGTTGAAAAGCATTGGCAAGCTCTTGATCACCAAATTCTTGAGGTATATGATAAATAAACAAATTTGCACCAGGGGGACCTGTGTCAGAGGAGTATAATGATTAAAAAATATCATCAACAGACTGCCAAACTTCACATAATTTACATTCATAATAGATAGATTTGTGTGAATACCTTCAACCTGTCCACCGGGGCTCTTACTTGATCCAGGAGATGTTCCAGAACTACCACTCGCAACTGCAGGTGGAAAAGAACCAGGTGAACCGCCTAAAGGCCGATGACCCATCATTCCTCCAGGATATGTGACTGGATGCTGAAGTCCCGCCACTGCGGGATATGCAGAACCCACAAATCTCGCAGGAGGCATTGCATAACTTCTAGGTATCATATTTGGAGCAAGATCAGGAGCTAGTCCACCTAAGGCATTTCCTTGGTTTACTGGAGGTATCATACTATGAAAACCAGGTTGATTCTGCATTGGTGGCAACCGGTATTGCATGAGCCCATAAGTTCCAGGAGCCTAAAAATAAAGCAATGCATCATCTATTAGTATTTAATGTAGCAAAATAAGAAAACAGAGCCCCAAATAGAAGAGAAAGACAAAGTAGATTATCAACAAGATGATATGAAAGAAATGATCAAATTCCAACATCTTAGTTCATTAATGCATACAAACATGGTCACAAAATCAACCTGGTAACCATAACCATTGTATGGTGGGCCATAACCCATTGGCAAAGCTCCAAATAATGAAGGATGTTGTGAATCATTATTTGGCATATTGGAACCATGCGATTGAGCTTTCTGAGCTCTACGAGCTTGCTTTTCCTTCTCTGTATCAGCCCATTTGACAACCAAAGGAACACCTGAACCCTGAGGAACCAAAAGAAACAAATAAGATTATCATATCAACATTAGCATGCCTATAGTCAATTACTTTGCTCAAAAGCAGTATAGTCAAGGAGAGTACCCAATGCTCAGTCACCATAATATTTCACAAAGAACATTAGTCAAGACAAACCTCCATTTTATGCTTTCCATTGAGGGCCTCAAGGGCTGCAAGGGCTTGTTCTTTAGTTTCATACTTCATAAATGCACAACCTGGCATAGAAAATATTTGAAGTAATTAAGGCTTATTGAAAGCCAATTTAATAGTTTTATAGCTAGCAAGTAATGCCAAAGAAGAATCATAATGACAAACTACGTACCTTTACTTGTTTGCTGAGAACCTCTTAATATCTGCAGGTCCTTTATAGTTCCGTAGTTAGAGAAAAGAGTGGAGAGTTCAGCTTCAGATACATTCTTTGGAAGCATACCAACAAAAAGCTTGTGCTCTAAATTTCAAAGAAAGTGATATGAATACATATGAAGGACTGAAATAATTTAGCACAACAAACAAAAACACACGTACAAAAGAATTCAAATAAATCATCACAAAGAAGTACTATGTAATGTCATATTAAAATTATAGTACACCTAGCCTTTCCATCTCGCCATCTGCATACTTCACTTGCAATGGACTAGATGCCTGAATTGAACAAGAAGAAAAGGGTGACACTCGGTAAGAGAAAAAGTTAAGGTAAGAAGAAAAATCAAATAAATTATAAAAAAATGAAAAACATAAACCCAATTCCAGACATCTCTATAACAAAAATAAAATTATAAAAAATGACAAACTTCCGCATTACATGATAAAAAAATGTGCAAAAAAAATTATGCTCGTCTAAGGCAAACAATCGGATAAATCTTAAGTTGGCTTTTCAATGTCCAAAAAAACAATGTTTAGCATCAAACGAATTGCAATGAACCATGCAGGCATGGGCAAGAGCTCAACCGAGAAGCTTGCCTGGGAAAATACTTGAAGGTCCAGCAATGCCCACATAGGGCTCCCCCAGTCACTCTAATACCTAATCCAGGAAAATGCCAAATTGCATGAGCGCATAAGATTTGTCTATTTAAGCATGGTGCTGTTAAATTATCATTCTAAGCATAAAAATTGCAACCAACAAGTGCCTAAAGGTGAAAGACATGGTGAATATTTCATGGAAATGATATTAATAGAGTAGGGTAATTCACTACGTTCGTTTAATACTGGGTTTGAATTAACTAACTTTTTCTTCTTTGACCCCAAGCGGTAATGTAATTTGTTTTGCATTATCCTTCTGTAATGTAGTGCAAAAGCAAGCAAACTGAATATGTAAAAGGATTTGAACTGATAATCAAACAAATGAAAGGAGGAGGAGGAGGAAAGAAAGGGAAGGAGGGGGGAAGAAATGCTTTCCTGGATGGAAGATTAAAAAAAAACTTCTACTTGTTGGTACATGGAAATATATTCACTACAGGTGGTATCAATCAAGCCAAGTAAAGGAGAAGATAATAAAAAAAATTAATCAAACGTATCCAACATTGTATGATTCAATATCATAGTCTGCATGTTTAGCCAATGTAGCAACTTCAAGATCATTAGAATTGCTCTTCTAGACAAGAAAAGGGTGCAGTTATTTGCTCAGTAAAAACATAGAAAAGCAGTAATTCAGATGTAAGACATAGATCATCCCAATCCTATTAAATGTCATTGCTTAAAATTGCCGACAAGGAAAATCGGAAAAATAAAAGGTATAGAGCAACCACACACAGAGATCCAAATATCCACTGACCCCAGGCAGCGTTTTCTTATTATGGCACGCATTGACCGCTTTATCTGCCTCCTCTCTCGACGGACATGTAACAAAGCAACACCCTGAAAAATACGCCAAACCGAAAACCCAAAAACAACAACACAAGGAATTAGGTTATAAACACCAAAGCAACTACGAATTTCAACCTCATCCTCATAAATCAAGCAAGACAAAAGCCATTGTCAGCTAAAAAGAGAAATTCAAAAACGAAACCGAGAGAACAACGAAGAAGTATCCAATGTAACAAGTAAATAGACTCTCAAAAGAGAGAGAAAACGAAAGCGAACCTCGAGAACCGCGAGTGATCTTGTCTTTTATGATGTTGACCTCGTCGACCAAAGCGAACTCTTTGAACATTGTGAGAAGCTCAGCTTCCGTCATGTGCTTAGGTACCTGACCTACAAACAGCTTTACCCTCTCTTCGCTGTTCAATGTTCTATCATTTTCCCCTTCCGCCATTAATGCATGAACTCTCTAGATTTCTTCGTAGAGTCGCGAGAAAGGGAGAAATTGGGTTTTCTGGTTGGCAAAGTTGGATCTTCAATAGATTTTATTAAAATTAAAGTATTTTATCCTCACCTCGAAGTTTCAGTTATTTACGGTAATGTCATTACAGCTGTCTTTAATTATGGGTTTTCTGGCTTATCTGTTTTGACAGCCGAGTTGTAACCAATATTTATATTTTCAACTCAAATGACTATATTGTCCTCCCTCTATTGCATGTTAAAAAGTTGTTACATGTCGAGTTCCTCTAAAAAGCCAACCGAAGTCCGAACATGTTTAAGGAGTTTGAGTTTAATTATAACTGTACAAGTTAAGCCGGACAAAAAAAATCACTTTTTTTAAAAGAAGAAATTATAAAAATAAAATCAAAATTTATAATAATAAAAATAAAATTTTAATAATATTAAATTAAGAATTTTATATTAATGTATTTAAATAATTATTGTTAAGTTTATATAAGATTAAATTATATTATATTTAATATAAAATATTATATCATATTTTTTAATAATTAAAATATATAAATTTTTATAAAAAATATTATTTTTTATAATTATAAATTTTAAAAATTCATGACATGTGATTCTCATTTAGAATAAGTTTAAATCACATCTCCTAAATTTTTGAAGAAAATATTCATATATTTTGCTATAATAGCTATTATAATCTCAATTATTATATAATTTATTTAAAAAAAATATTTTTTATCAATCAAGTAATATATATATATATATATATAAAAGTTAAATTCAAATGTTATGAATTTTTAGACACTCACGTATTTTAAGATAATAATAATTACTATATTCTTAATTATTATATAATTTATTTAAAAAATATATTTTTATCAATTAAATAATAAAATATTAATAGTTAAAATATTAAAAAAATTAAATTATAATTATTTATCTTATAATATAAATATATTTTTTACTAATCTTAAAATATTATATCTTATATAATTTATAGGCAAATTATTAACACTTATCAAATAAAAAATACACTTATTTATTTTTTATTTGATAGAATGTTATTTATAATAAATAACCTACACAATTAGTATGGGTAAAAATATTGTATTAGTTAATTTTATATTGATTTTTTATAAAAACTTTTGTAGTATTTTATAGAAATTAGAGATATACGTTGAAAAACTAAGCTACTTTTTTTCTTTATTAATATAAAGTATTTATATAATTAATCAAAAAAATTGTTTATAGTAAATAATATAACATGAGAGAATACATGCAAAGTAGATCAGCTTCACTAATACTCATAAAATTTTGGATGTATAAATTGTAAATTCTTATTAAAAATATATTATTTGTAATTTGTATCACTACCTAATTTTAACTATCTATACTCATTTGTCTTAAATTAAATTATAAGTAACTTTCCTAGAGAGTAAAGAATGCTGATTTCTTTTAACAAATGTAATTTGAAAATTTTAAAAATAGAACCATAATATGTTACACACGGCATGCTATGTTAAGATAACATAAACAAATTCAATAAATTATATTTTAAAAATAATAATTAATAATTATAAATCTGAGATAAATATGAAACGTACATAACAAAAATATAATTTGTTCATAATTATTATACCATGAATACAACTCACAAATGAATGTGGCCGGGATAAGGATATAATTAGTGAATTTGTATCTTTAGTGATTTTAATGATTTTAAAGTTTACAAAAAAAAAAACATTCTGATGGTATTTGTTTTTGTACTCGTTTAATTAAGTCGGGTTTTATAAAGGCAAAAAAAAAAAAAAATTTAAATTGCACTCTGCTAATTAGGAAATCAAAATTCTTGTGTGTAGGCAGATTCATTGTTTTTTTAAGGTTTTCTTTTTTTAATTATATAAATAGGCACCTATAAAATTCTCAAAAAGAAAAAAATTCACACTTTTTTTTAATAAAACCAACTCATATTTCTTCCTATTCCTTTTGAATAAAAATTGTATTAACGAAAGCATTACAGTATAACGATTACAACATCAGCTACACAACTAGCTAAACTCCTAAAACAATACCCTATTATTTCCTAACTATTCAATAAAGTAACAAGAAAATAGATAAATTTGCTACAAAAATAGCACAAACTAACAAGAAAGCAACAAAGGCCGAACCATGATAATAAAACAAAACAATCCAAGTCTAAAACCATAAATAAAAAAAATCCAAAACAGCATCCATGCGAGTCAAATTCTTAAATCTCACCATATTTGTTTACATGAATGTTCAATACCTCAAAAAAAGAGTGAAGACACTCCACTTAACGAGCTTACTTACATCCCAAACCTTCGTCTTGTTTTTGTTAAAAATAAGACTTAACAACTATTTATTATACTATTACAAAATGTGACACTATTTGCATAGTTTTTATTATCGGTTAACGTATTGAATCAACGTTATTCACGTGTATAGCGTCGATTGATATGTAGAACTGAAGTTACGTTCTACGTGTAGCGTCGATTCAACACGTTAATTGACGCTATACATGTGCATATTTTTCTTTTCTTCTCTATCAGACACAACATTTTTTATTTGTAACACTGTAAACAACATCCAAAATCTAACACTCTATTTCCACTTTTTTTTTCATTTTTCGATCACCAACTCCAGCACCGTTTAGTGAGTTTTCTTTCTCTCCAAATTATCTTTCAAATTCTCAATTTTTTTGAGCAAAATACTCACAAAATTTATACCTATTTTCTCATTTACAAAACACCATTTTTTCTTCATTTCCTTCATTTTGTCACTTCATTTATTCTTGTAAGTATTTATATTAATCTTATGCACTTATTATTCACTTTGCCTTATTTTTGTATATTATGTGTATTAATTTTTGTATTATGTATGTTATTGTTTTTATTATGTAGGTTTTGTATAAGTATTTCGTAATTATATTTATGTGTATATATTTGTTATGTTTGGTTTTTATGTAATTACAATCAATTATTTGTATTATTTAAACTTTGTTAAACAGATTTTGGTTTTTTCTGTTATATGTGATCGAATACAAGTTTTAATAAGTAAAATATGTATAAAAAAATAAGTCGGTTCACACATTGGATCGACTTTAAATTTTAAATCTTACTATAAATTTTAAATCAACTTTAAAGCCCAGTTTTGTAATAGTATTAATACCATAAAAATCACCAAACCAACTTGAACCAAAGTCATTATCCACACTATACTCATCTGAATCTTATCGTCCTTCAACCAATCTTAAGCTCGTTGCTAGAACATAATTCTCCATCATTAATTTTGAAAAAAAAACTATAGAAATTAAGAACAAAACCATGTAAACTCCTAACAAGATGACTTAAGAAGCAAGCTAGACTCGAATAAGACGAGTTAGAAAGAAACATAGACTCAAAAGAGACAGTTAGGAAATTGAGAGAGGAAACTAAAATCAATTAGTATACTAACTCTAATTGTTTGACTCAAGAAAATTGATAACATTTTCATTATTGAAAAGAAATTAAATTAAAGTAAGTAACAAAAAACAATTTCAAAAGCAAAAGGTAGAAGTAACGGAGAAGCAAAGAAAGGAGCAGATGAAGAAGGGGATGGAGAAGTAGATGAAAGAGACCAAGAAATATATTTCTTCGTATTCCAAAGATTGTTAATTTTGGATGTTTAGGTTTGAGGGAATTGTATAAGTGTTAGTTTTCAAAAAAAAATTAACATTAATAACATTTTTATGTGTGTATGTACAATCTAAATTTTTTCGTCATCAATTTAATTTATGAAATTTAAGAAATAGATTATTAAAACAACTATAAATAAATAAATAAATAAATTTTGAAACTAAAATAATCAAACCTATATATCATGCTTTAAATGGGAGGAACACCCGTTAAAATTCTTTTTTTATATATTAATAAAAAAGCTCCTTAAATAAGAGAAATTGTAGACTCATTTTATCACCTAAATCAATATTTTTTAAAAGAGATTATATTTTTATTAATAAGAGACATAATTGAACTACTTAAAAATAAAAATGTATTTAAATTTAAAATCGTAATATTATGTATGAAGTACTTACCGAAGTATCACGTAAGCTATCTCAAATCTGATTATTACACTACTAAAAAAAGTACATATAGCCTCGGTTTGTAACCATGACTATAGGTATATGACCACGGTTATAAGAACCGAGGCCTAAGTGAAATAGATCATAGGTAACAACCTATGACCTCGGTTTTTTCTAATAATCGAGGTCATAGGGTATAGATAAATTAAAAAAATATAATTATTAATTACAATATTAAAAATTAAATAAATATAAATTACTATAAATTTATTAAAAATCATATTATATTAAAATTATAATTATAATTACATTCAAGAGTTTATTATACACACGTTATTAATAAACACAATGTATAATAGAAATAACTTGAGTATAGTATTTATTTTTATCTATTTTGAGACTCAAAACACAGTATGCATGCTACATGTTGTCGTCTGCTGCGTTGGTGCTTCTGTTGCGCGGTGCGCCTGCTGCACTGATGTGCCTGTTGCACGGGTGCACTTACTGCCCTGGATTAGAAAGAAATCTATTTGGACCTAGTACATCTCTCGGTACAAAATTAAGCCCTGACCTTGTATCATTGTGATTGGACCTCTGAAGTGATCAGTTGCACTAAGACTTCCACCAGTCATTTTTAAAAGCATTGTCAAGTGTACTTCAACTGGGGAAACCTACCAGCCAATCCATTAAAGGCGTATAAAGAAGACCCCTGCAAGAATATCTATATCAATCAAAGCATTCATTTTGAATGCTAAACCATAAACGTGAAGCTATAATAGAACATCAGCTATTGATGGAACACTACAACTAATATCTTAATATGTATTTGGATTTTGGTGTACTCGTTATCTTGTCAAACTTATACTCACAGTGATAAAAATTATAAAATGAGATGTGCATGTATATGCAAAATCAGCCTAAAAAGAGAATATAATTCGAAGGTCAATTGGATCACAACAACAAATAATCTCATTCGTACCCCCTGAAATACATATATACTTTCTACACAAACCAAAAAAAAATACGAAATAAGATACCATACTTAGGATAGGAACCAAATTCAAGAATAAGAGTTGAATAGAGAACTACAACAACCAACTTGCCGATCATATCAGGAATATTTCATTTTATTATAAAAACTTTTATTTCCATATTATATTCTATTATATTTACCAACTTTAACAAACTAGATTTTAACAGTGATCTTCAAACATCTTTCTAAATTTTCATCATGATTAAATAACAAGAGGCAATGAAAACCAAGAGGATTTTAGTAAACAATCATCAAAGGTGGCACACTAAAGGTGTAAATGTCTGATGGAAACTGTGATAAAAAAACAGCTTTATCATAACAAGAAAGCTAAAAGGTATTTACCCTACTACTGAAGCCAAAGAACATCATAAACAACCTCCAGTAGTAAAACCCATTTAACCAACACAACTGTGCAAGAATTATGACATTTGCATCTAAAGCTAATAAAAGAAAATTGAAGCATGAGCATTAACTTACCCCTACCAATATATGGCTAGAGAATACATCAATTAATGGCAAAATGTCACTATAATAGTATAAATAAAAAAAATTATAATCAACAACAGAACTTATATTTTTTTTATCATAACAGAAGAATTTATATGATAACTCAAATAGTAAAATTAATTTACTCCTCTTAGGATTAAACAATTGAGGATTAAACTATAGGATTCCATAAATTCATACCAGTTATCACCTATTGAAGCATAATTAAGATAGATAAAAATAAGGCTAAAAACCTTCTTCCAAGGTTCACCAGCTCTAAACTTTGGATATAGATCTTGTCCAACATAATGAGAATTAAGGAAAATCTATCAGATAAACAAGAGCCAACATGACTAGAGATTACAGCTTCAATGTAAACTAAAACAAAGAGTAATGATATGATACCCCAAAAATTAAAACCTACGTTTCATTAATCAAATCAAAGTTATCCCAAAAATTATAAACAAGAATTTTCAATAATGGGTTCATCGCTGAGACAAAACAACAAATAAGGAATAATGACATACTGATACACAACGAACAGATGTTGCAGTAGGAGGGAAAACAAGACGCAAACCATCCATGGGATGATTACCTAATAAACAAAATTTGAATATACGTACCTCAACTAGAATGAATTCGAAGAGCAAATCAGTCGCACGATGAGGAAATACATCTCCAGCATGTGAGGGGGGAAAAGAAACAAGGGAACGAGGAAGGCCAAACGAGGACAAACGGTGAGACGAGACAAAACGAGATGTAGAGCCGCAACTAGAAAGGGTCAATTGATCATCTCTGAAAAGAATGTATATATATATATGTTTTGTACGAAAACCCTAGGATATATTAGGGCCGAGAAAGGAGGAAAAAAAGATTAAAAGAAAAAAAGAGGAAAAAAAGAAAACATAAAAAAACGATAAAAAAAATTTGTGTTAATTTGGTGTAAAATGGAAGAAAAAAAAGGAAATATAAAGAAAAAAAATTAATAGAATATGTCTATGACTTTGATTTTTAAAGAAATTGAGACTAAATATCTAAAAATGTATGTATATATTGTAGCAGTGTTAGCAAATGTGTTGAAAAGCTCATTGATATATACATCTAGTATCTTTAGTTGATAATAATTGGTGACCATATTACATATTACATGATATAAAACGAATGAGACAAAATTAGGGTGCTTAATTATGTTATTTATTTCTGTGTTGTACATTGAAATTTTATCATTAGTGGTTTAATTAAAAAAGATTATATTTATGTTTTTATTTTATTTTTAAACTTTCAAAATTTTATTTTACCCACTACGATTTAATCTTCTAGGCCATTGTGTGCATTAACCCAATATTTGAAAACAAAAACGTTGAAATTAATTTAATCATCCTCTTATTTTTATATTTTTATATGTTATAGCTATTCATATTATTTTATTTTTAAACCCCTAAAAAAATATAATTTTTACTTTATAAAAAAATTAACATAAACATGTAAAAAACAAATATTTTTTTATCTTATAAAAAATATTATATATTGTGTGAATATATAGGAGTTGAATAAATTATGTAATATAATTAAATTATTTAAACATCACATAAGATTTTTTAATTATTGTTGCTAATATTTACCACCTAACATGAACTGTAAACTTGAACTCAAATTAATAATAATTGCATTTTTTTTACACTTAACTTATAACATGTCACAAATTCTCACATATAACTTTACTTATTTTGTCTATAAGTTATTACTTAATGATATGAAATTAAGTTATAACCTAATGACATAAAATATATTTAGATATATGGGTTGAGTTCTAACAATAAGTGTTTAAGCAGTGTAACTATTTTAAAAAAACCTATTTTTTAAAAAGTTGATCAATATTTTTCATTTATTTTTATAGTTTATTTGAATTTAACTTATTTTTTTAGTGTCGTTATTTTTTTAAATACGTTTTTTATTAGTTTCTCTCTTTCAACTTTTATTTTTTCTCTTTTTATTTTTTATCATCTCTTTCTCACACATCTATTTATTTGCATAAAATATTTTCTTATTTTTTTTATACTAACAACTAACCCTAAATATAAAATCTCAAACCCTAAACTTTCAACTTTAAATACTACAAACTAAACACTAAACTTTAAATCTTAGATTTTAAACAACCTTAAATCTTAAATTTTAAACATTAAACCTTAAGTCTTAAATTTTAAACACTAAACCTTAAATCTTAAATTTTAAACACTAAATACTAAATATTAAACCCCATGATAAATAATGAGAAAGAAAAAAGGAAAAAAAAATAGAAATAGTAAAAAAAAAAACTAAAATATCAACTTTTTGTACATGTATTTTTTTAATCAAATGAATACATTTTAAATAATTAGGATATTTTTAAAATATTACTTAAAAAATTGAAAATAATAAATATCAAAATATTAATATAATTGTTAATAAAATATCAAATTATAGTTCACTATAATACATGCAAGATGACTGAAATTAAAGAAATAAAAAAAATTACCATACATCACTCAAATAATTTTGTTGAACAGAGGTGATAAAATAAATTTTTATTGAGAGTACGTAGGTTTTTTTTAATTGATACGATGTATTTTAAATATACAAAATATACATATTTACTAATATTTTCAACTGTAGGATAGAAAGTTCGAAGTCACATAAAAAATATATGGAACGTATATAAAAATAGTAGAATTAAGATTTAGAAAATAAAAAAAATTATTACATTTTTTTGATAAATAAAATTATTATTAATTTGTAAAACTATAACAAGAAGGTTATATAAATGCATTATTATATGTTTATAAACCTAATAGGACTTAGGATCTAAATAATAATAAAATACTTAAATATTATCTTTAAAATAAATATATAAATCTTAAATATATCAAATAATTGTTATTGTATAGTTAATAAAGAATTATTATCTTATAATTAATAGATTATTATTATTTTCAAAAATGTGCAACCAAGGATGATTGAAATTGTAAAACCGATGGGTTGAAAAAAGTTGTGGAATTGAAATATAAATTGGGTGTAGTTATTATAACACCTTAATTTATTATTTTTTATTATATTTATTGTCAATTTGTTTTAAAAAAACACATTTAATAAATTTAAATTGACAAAAAATATATTAAAGTAAAATATATTTTTGATAATTTTAAAATTAAAAAATAAATTTATTATGTAAACATAAAAAAAATTGTTTAGCAAAAAAAGTGTGATTATTATAAATTTTAAATGTATTAAATAAAATATCATTATAGTATCTTATCTATCTTATATCATATTTAATATTATTAATAAATTTATATATTGAAATTAACTAATCTACATATAATTATGTTTATTATATAAAAATATATTTTATTTTATTTATTATTTAAATTTATTAACGATAAATAATATATCTTTATTTTAATTTATAAAAAAATAAACTTATAAAATTAATAAATTATATTATAGATTAAAATTACATTCCATCTCCATAACTCTACCTTTTTGTTAGAAATACAAAAATCTACTGGTTGAGAAAAATCAAAAATACTCACGAGTTTTTTAATATATTTAAAAATATCGTTTAGGTTTAAAAAAAAGTTACAATATCCCTGAGATTTAAGGTATCTTTAAAAATGCTCTCATTATTTAACAGAAGCATCAAAAATCCGTGAAAAATCACATCAATATCTTAAAAAGTCTTTTCTATCCTTACCTATATAATCTTTTGAATATTGTTGTTGAAAATATTATCATAAATACCCTTGAGGTTTTACTTTTCTTCAAAAATATTCATACTATAATAATAATAATAATTCAGCTAACAATTAGCTTATTATCCTAATAGTATTCTTGATCTTGGATGGAAAACACTTTGCAATTTTTCAGATCCAGATCTAAAAATAATTAATAAATAAACTCATAGTTTTGAAAAGATATAGTTTGGAATAAGAACAAATGAATTAAACTTGAAAAATGAGATGATAAATTTATACTGATGGATACGTAGCAACACGATAAGGGAGGCGACACTACAAGGGGGTGAGTGAGTGAGTGAGTCCATTGTGAGCACTGAGTATGTGGCGGTGGTGGCGTGACAACCGTAACTAGTTTGAGATGGCTAATGGGTAATCATTGAATGGTGCTACGACAATGACTTTTGGAGTTTTCCATAGCCAATGGGTGTCTTATGGCGTCGGTGTCGTGACCAGAGGGGAGATGGCAGAGTGAGTCCACTGTGATCATTGAGTATATGGCAACGATGGCACAATAATTGCGACTGGTTTGAGATGGCCAATGGGTAATCGTTGAATGGTGCTGCGACAGCGACTTTGGGAGTTTTCGATGGCCAATGGATGTCTTGCGGCGTTGGTGTCGTGACCAGAAGGGAGGTGGTAGAGGTCGTCGCGCTGCGCTCAGTAGCTACGGATTAGGCATGAAGGATGGCGAATTGGGGAAGGGAAAGTTTGGTAGGAGTTTTGTGAGTGAGCGTGGTTTTTGAAGAAAAGTGACTCGAAAGTGATATATGTATAGGAAGAGATTATTATTTTATCCCTAATGTTAAACGTAGATATAATACTGATAATGTTGAAGATAATTTTGATAGTAAATAAAATTCAAATGTAATCTTGAAAGAAAGCGATAATAATCCCTACTAGTTGCATATTGCATATGTGACGTCAATAATGATGACATAATAATTCAAATTATAACGACGAAAAGACAACTGTAAGTCTTTTGCCTGCTTATGGTCAGTAAATTGACCTGTGATGTTCGAATTTCGGTCATTGGGCAAGAAAATAATGGTTATCCTGCTGCATTATATTTATTTTATGCATTTAATAAACAAAACCACGTCACAGAAACTAGTGCTCGATTTGGCATAAAAGCTTCCTCGACCATACTAAAAACGGAAAAGTAAAATCCGACATTTTATTGTATTCTTTTACACGGTTTGGATACTTTATCATTACTTTTATTAAATAAAAATTACATATTTAAATTAATATACTAATAATTTTTATTTAACAAAATATATAATAATGATAGGATTTTAAAAAATAACACTTAATTTATAAAAAAAAATTATTATTTTATAAATTGTCATTTTTTTTTATCAATTTCATCGTGAAAATAATTTTATCTAACTTAACAATAACGTTTATCTCCATCATTTTTTTTGTCTTATTTTTAACACATCTCAATATTTCGCCCATTAATCACCCGTCACTATTTAAATATATAATAATCAAAAATAGATTTTTTATCAAAATTAAAATTAGGACATAATAATCGACTCATTTAAAACATCATCTTTATCAATGATCACGATTATCATTGCTTATTACCTCAAATTTTCTTTATTCTTTTATTCTTTTTTGACAACTTTTTGTTCGATCAAAATCAATTTTACTTTAAGTTTGATGGAATATAAGATAATCGTAAATGATGAAGGGGTTAATGCAATCAAAGAGAATAAACTTATGGTAGTGACAATAACAGGTAGAGATAAGTATTTCAAATGAATCGACATTGATCTAACTATATTTTTAATAAAATAATCAAGATTTAACTTATTTTGTAGTAAATAATGATTTTTTTTGGCTAATAATGAAAACAATTTAGTTGATTAAGAAATAAAGCCATATTAAAAATAAGATGGAGAGTATGGTGGAAGCTGAAGGTAATTACTATCATGGTATGAATTTTTTTTATACTAGAATAAATACAAACGAATGATATAATGCATAAAAAATAAATATTTTTATAAAAACAAAATTATCTTCTATAAATTAGTTTTTTTAAAATTTGTTTTGTACATTTTGTTACATGAGGTTACTAATATATTAGTTTAATAATATAAATATAAATATGTATTTTTTATTTAATAAATATATCACTAAAATGTCAAACTCCTTTTAAACTCGATCGATAAATAAGGAGACTAACCATACAATTCTTCATATTTATAACTCTAAAAGTTAAACTTAATGTTATAATTATTTTACTATCATACTTAAATAATGTTTTAAACACTAATCAATTAGAGTTATGATCCTACATTATTTAATCATGTTTAATGATTATAAAGATTTACATTTACTTAATTTTACTATTGTTTTATATAAATTTATTTATTCAAAATCATTATATATATTTGTAAGGACTATGAGTGTTGGTTATTTTCGTAGACAAAATATTTACTTGTAAATTTGTTTTTATGTCTGTTATCTAGTTTATCAAGAAAAGTCGAACAAATGTTCAAGTTCTAAATATTCGTACTTTAGGTATTTTTTTTATAACTACGACACATAGGATTGTATTTATACATTTAATAATACATGTTCATAAATCTAAAATTATTTTTGGTGTTTAAATATTTTTAAGATGTGTTTTAATGGGCTTTAAAAAATTAATCCCAAAATACATTTAACCCTAATACTATTAGGTATTATTATTATCTATATATATATAGATATATTAGGGTTAAAGTGTGTGAGAAAAATAATAGAAGAAAAGCTGCCAAATGAGAGAAACGAAAACTATATGAGAAAAACAAAAGGTTGCTGAAAAGAAAAACCGATGAGTAGCACATCAATCACAGATTAATTAATCTTATTTAAAAGTGATCTTAAGTGTGATGGGCTAACATACCGAGATGTTGAGATTAATTAATATTCTTTCCAGTAATACTTCTTCAAGAAATCATATTAGGCAGGAAAGTAAAGGTAACTTTACATATAGTTATATATATATATTGAAAGGTGCGCACTAAAGAAGAAAAGGTAATTAATATATATATATATTTGATTTATATTAATTAATTTAATTCTTTTTTATTTGATTTTTAGGTATTTAGATTAAATAATTTTATGAACGATCATGATTATTTAATTTAATTATTAAATTTCAAAGAAGTTATTTTTACTGAAATTGTGCGTAATCTTTTTACTCTAGAATATTCTAGTTGATTTGGTTTAAATGACATTTGTTTTAAATCATCTAGTTAGGATTATTCATTATTAAATTCATTCTAGAACACACACGGGCATTTGTGTTTTTTGTGCTAATTTTTTTGCAGTTGATTTGTGAACGATCTAATTGGTGGGGGGAGCTTATTGGAACGTTGGTCTGGAAACCGCTCACGCTAATTTTAGAAACTATGAAAACAGAATAGGGGCTCGTAAGTAAAGTACATTGAGGCAGTATCCTAGGGAAGGTAGCATAAGACTGAGTTTGTACTTGAACATTTGATTTTCATAGTGAAAAGTTAGGTGGTCCAGTGGACTAGTGGTTTTCCTCCTAGGTAATTGTTGTGGCCTAGGTTGTTTCCACCTAAAAATATCGTGTGTTATAATTTCCACACTTTACTATTACACACGATTGCATTCTTGGCCGCTTTGTTTAAGTTAGTAAATTAAAAATTGATAAAAATTAAAAATAACATATTCACCCCTCTCTAGGTTAATCAAGTCCATATTTTACAAACTTTCAATATTATTATTATTTAGGTATTTTAGCTTAAAAATATATAATTGATCACTACTTGAAACACTCTATTGTAATGCTTCAAACCATCCAAAAAACGATACAACAAAATAAAGGAAATAAGTGAAGCAAAACAAAGCATGATGTAGTGTGGAAATATCATGTTATATGCAAACTATGGCGTGAAAAAGTTATGTGCATATCGCGATATGAACTAATATGTGTGGCAACGCCAACCCTTCTTATATGATTTTTTGAACCTATAAATATGACTCATATTTCATTGTATTAATTATCCATGTTTTAGCTCCTCTCTTCTTGATCTCTTTACCTTTTAGCTTCTTTTTTTATTAGTTTAAATTTCTTATCTCATTTGATAGTTGAATAAATTTAATTTATTTAATAGTTATATTCTCAATTCAATAAACAAGTTTTGCATTCTTTTTGGAGGTTTTGTATAAATAATTCAAGAAATGCAATTGAGGCATATTTATGTACGCTTTTCCAATATTCTTTATGTGTTATTTTTACATATTATGTTTAATTTTTTGATCAATTTTTAAATTAAGCATATCATACTAAAATTATAATGTGATATTAGTAATGTTGTTATGCTTATAAAATATTAAAATGGATAAAATATTTTTACAAAATTAAGTATTATTTTCTATTTAATAATTTCACAAAGTTTATTTTAAAAATTTAGTGATGTAAGAATTTTCATAATTAACTTAAATTATGAATGTTAGATTTATTTAATTATCTCATTACGATTTAGAGTATTGTTCTTTTATTTATGATTTGATTCATATGTGTACTTAATTATAAACTTTGTTTCTAATATTTATATAAGAATTATTATTGAATGATATATTAATGACATATCCTTCGTAATAGTTTTAAAATCTAAAAGTTAGTTATCATATAATTAAATTCTTGAACCTTGAAAGTTAATAATTATGGATCTAATTAACGTAGAGGGTGAATATGTTATTTTCAACTTTTATCACTTATAAAATAATAACCTAAACAAAGCAGTCGGTCATGTAATCGCGTGTTAAAATAATAACACATGATATTATTAGGTGTAAACAACTTAGTTACAACCATGACTTAATAGGAAAATCACCAGAATATCGAATCACCTAACCTTTTATTATGAAAATTAAATATTCAAGTACAAACTCGATCTTATGTTATCTTTACTTTAGTACCGTCCAAATGTACCTCACTTACGAGCTCTTATTTTGTTTTCACAATTTCTAATATTAGAGTGAGCAGTTTCTAAACCAACATTTTAATAAACTCTCCGTCAATTGGATACGTTCACGAATCAACTATAAAAATATTAACACAAAAATATAAGTTCACATGTGCGTTTTAATAATCCTCATTATATGATTTCAAACATATGTTATTTAAATAAAATCAACTATTAAATTATATATGAAAAAGATTAAGCACGGATTCAATAAAAAATATTTTTTACAAACAAAATAAAAGAAAAAATTGTAAGAATCCTAAAATATTTGATTTTTTTGGATGTTTGGTTATATATAAAAGAATTAATTAAGTTTTTAATTAAAAGATAAGTAAATATTATAATAATTATATATTATTTAAAATTAAAAGAAAAATAAAAATATTTTTTTTATTAAATACGTAGTTAAATTAACATCACTCAATATAATTAGAAGTCTTTATGATTATTTATTAATGTACAATTGTATTAACGTTGTATAATTAAAATATTCGAACGAGTACTTGACAACTCAATATCTGCTATTTAAATGGATTTATCCGCGACTCTTAAGTTATAAAATTTATTTTCATTTGTAAATGATGATCATAATACTTTTTTATAACTTTTAAATTGTATTTATATTAAGATCAATAAAAGTATTTGCTCAATAAAGTAAATACTTATAAATGGCAAAATGGGTAGTTAAGCGAGGAGGGTAAACTGTTAATGATAAAACACGCCATACTGTTTCGCAAACGCTGCTTGTTTTGGAAGATGATGAGTGGTTACATTTAAAATCTCCACTGATTATTTTAAGAGAAAAATGTCATACAGTCGTACTAATTATAATAGTTATAATATTTAAAATTATTTTTTTAAAACAATTTAGATAATTAGTTTTAGATAAGTGAAATTTTAGTTTATTAATTTAAAAAAATAATAATTTAGTTAAAATAAAAAAAAATAAGTTTTTTAATAAAATAATTTTTTTAAATAAATTTTTAATATAAATATTTAATGAGATATTTTTTAAAATAATAAAAAAAACATAAAATTGATAATTTAAACATCTAGTATCACCTTCCAACGTTAGTAAATTAAACTAATATTAAAAAATGAGTAAAGATGCTTGATCATCTGCCTTTATTTTAATTAGGATGCTTACGACTAAAAAAAATATTGATATTATTTATTTTTTACTTAGTTTTATATTTATATTGTGTATTAAAATTATTCTATTTTATATAATATTAATATATTATATAATATAAATAATAATGTAAAAATATATATAAATTTATGTGAATTAAAATTATTCAAATACTTAATTTAGTACCTACTTTCTGTAACCAATTTACTTATTTTATAAAAATAAGCGTACAGCATAAAGATATAGTGCACTTAACTTCAATAGATAATTTTTTTATTTTTTTATATTTTTTTAAATTGTTTTAAAAAAATTTATAAAAGAAAATTTTATAATAAATTCAACTACTTCTAAAGTATAACGGTAATAAATAAACAGTGACAATTCAGGTAGGAAAAAAAATTAAGTGGTTACAAGACAACTGGTTCATAAGGATGCATCATGTCCCACCTCTTTTTTCTTTTTTTTCTTTTCCCAAAAGACTTTCTGTACTCACTTTACTACTACTGCTACTACTGCAACTCGCAACTTGCAAATTTTGTCATTTTTATTTATTTTGTTTTTTAATGTAAACTTTTAACTTGAAAATTCAAAAAATTTACATTTTTACTCGCTAAGACTTTAATATTAAAAAATATTTATAGTTAAAAAATATACTTTTAACGTGTATAATATATATATATATATTGATTTATATCATTCTTTAATAAAATTTAGCTCTCATCTAATAATTATTTATATTACTTTTAACATAGTTTAATAAAATTAATCATAATTGTGATTTTTTATTTAAATTTTAGATATATAATGACATATTTTTATATAAAGTTACTCTAATTTAAGATTTTTTACATGCTTTTTTAAGTGGATCTTATGTATATGTTAGTTTATTCTATTAAAATATATGAATTTAATAAAATTGGTTAATATAATTATTAAAATTGGCTCTCTTTAGGTAATAATTTTTTTTGTTTTTAATATAATTTAATAAAATTAATTATAGTTATTGTATTTATTTTATGTAAGAGGACATATTTACACATAAAAGTAACTGTATTGCGTTATTCATTCTTATGCAAATTGACTCTCTACCGATAATTATTTATTTTATTTTTAGTCTAATTTAATAAAATCAATTATAATTATAATATTTTTATTTAAATTTTAGATAGAAATTAGTATATTATTCTAGTTTAACACGCTTTTTTTAAGTAGATTTAATATATATAAGTTTATTCGCTAAAAATAATATTACTACATTATCAAAATACATGAAATTAATAAATCTAATTGCTACCAAAACTTATATTCATTTCATCCCACAGTTTGATCACATGAGACATTATCCAAAATGTGATGAACTCATTTGAACATTTAGAACAATAAAAAAAACAATATAATGTATTTCTTAAGACCTTTTGACAAATGTACCTATTCTTGTATAGCCTTTATATATTAAAAGTCGCCGTCCGATCCTTGTTTTTTGAACTACGGTTTTTTCTTTGTTTTCGTCTTTTTTTTTAACATAAATAAATATAAAAATATCTTATACTTTTTATTTATACAAAAAATAATAATTATCAAAATATGTTTGAATAAATATTTTTTATTTATACTTATAAATAAATATAAAATATTTTAAAATAAATACATTTTTTTATAATTATATAAAATATAACAATAACCAATGAACAATATTAAAATGTATTTAAAATAAATATAATTTTTATTTATACATGCAAATAAATATTAAAATATTATAAAATAAATATACTTTTTATTTATACACACAAATAAATATCAAAATATTCTTAAAATAAATATATTTTTCATAATCATCTATTATTATATAAAAAAAAAGATTAACTACATTGTTACTCTTATGTTCTACGTTTTTATTAATTTTTCTTTTTTACCTTTTTTCTTTCTCTATCATTTTTGTTTTTTTACACATAAATAAATATCAAATATCTTTAAAATATCAAAATCTCTCCAAAATTAATACATTTTTAATAATTATATATTATTATATATAAAAAGGATAATAACTTACTTTCCTACTCCATTGCTGCGCTATATTTTTTTCTTTTTCTCTATTTTTACCTTTTTCACACATAAATAAATATAAAAATATTTTTAAAATAAATATATTTTTTATTTAGACACACAAAAAAATATTAAAATGTTCTTAAAATAATTTTTTTTATAATTATTTATTACCATATATAAAAAAAATCAATGAACAATACGTTAATTATTCTCTCATTCCACAATTTCGTTACTTTTTTTCGTACACATAATTATATATCAAAATATTATTAAAATTAATACATTTTTCTATCTCCTTTTCTTCTTCTATATATTTTCTTTTCCTATTTTTTTAGCTTTAATTTTACCATTTTTTCCTTATCTATCTACATTGATTATTCTACTACTTCACTATTTTGTTACTTTTTTATACATAAATAAATAGCAAAATGTCCCAAAAATAAATGCATTTTTTTTCATAATTATATATTTTTATATATAAAAACGTGAATAACACCATTATTTTGTTAATAAATCATTAATGGTATATTAGTTGTATGCAACTAATATACTTTTCTTAAAAGTATTTTTCTAAAAAGTAGATTCTTATTTTCTGTATTTATACATGTATTAGTATTCATTGTAACAACAATTGTAAATATATTCAGTATATTCAATTTTGTATGAGAGTAGGAAAAAAAAAAAAAACTTCCTACCGGCTTCTGAGCAACAGCGCCACCTAGCGTCGTCGTAAGTGCTTTTTATGCAGTGTCGTTAATCATCTCGCATTGTTCAGTTCGTGACGCCATTGCAGATCTGTCCGTCCGTTGCAGATCTGTCGTCCAGCCCGCGCTGTCCAGTTCGCGACGTCCAACCCGTGTCGTCCAACTCGCGCACCCCTACATCGTCCAACTCGCACACCCTTGCGTCGTCCAGCTTCACCCATGCATTCTTTGTGAGTCCGCACAGCTCCTACACTACTCTGTTCAGTTTTTAATTTTTTTTAGTTTTTCATTTTTTTAAGCTCTACCCTAATCCAAGCCCATCAGCCCACTTACTCATCTGACCTAGTCCAAGCCTATCAGCCCATCAGCTCACTCAATAATTAGACAACACACTTATCAGCCCAATCCATAACCCAATTCGACCCAAAAAAAACAAAATATTTATTCCACTGCACAATATTTTTTTTTTATTATTTCAATGGAAGATTCAAGACAACATCAAGTTTCCAGAATTCATGAAGTTCCAAATTTTGAAGTTTCTCTTAAGAGTTCAGAAATTGGTTCTTTCAAGGGTACTAAACTTAATGGTACAAATTTTCAAACATGGAAAAAAGTTATGTCTGTTTATCTTCGTGGGATGCATGAGATGAGACATATATCTAGATTAATCAGGGCTCCTAGTCAAGATGATATAGAAGCCTATACTAGGTGGGAAAATGATGATGGCTTTGTAATGTCAATTCTACTTAGAGTCATCACTGATGATATATTACAAATGGTGGAGGAATGTGAAACTGCTGAGGCCATATGGAATACCTCAAGCGATCTTTATACAAATGAGTCTGACTTTATTCAAGTTCATGAACTCATGTGCAAAGCTGATGACATGCATCAAAATGGGCAACCAATATCTCTTTTTTTACCAAGCTGAAAAATATATGGGCTAAAATTGGCCAGAAACGCCCGTGCAAAATTAAAAATCCAAAAGACCTTTTGTGGTACCAGAAGGAGCTTGAACGAGTACATGCCTTTTTAAGAGGCCTTGATACAAAACATAATAGTGCCAAAGGAGAATTGCTTTGAATGTCAGAATCTCCGAGCTTGACTACCACCTTTACATACATCCGTAAAGACCAATCTCAACAAGAGAGTCTTCATCAAGCATAAATTGAGGTATCAAGCCTAGCCATTCAAGCCAAATCAAAGGCACATTTCCTCCAGTAGAAAAATTCAATTCCACTTCATCAACATGAACCTCCACCAGGTTTTACCAATTGCTCTTGTTCTCACTGCTCTTATTGCAATGAACAGGGGCATCTTCGTGAGAATTGTTAAAAACTGTATCCACACTTGAAACCAAAAGCAGACTACTATGGAGCAAAATGACAACATCATCGTTCTAAAGCAAAAGCAACTGCAGTGAAAAATTTTCAAGAACCAGACTACTATGGACAAAATCATCCTATGGAATGTGGAGGTATCCCTACAGCTTCAATAGCTGGTCGTGGTAAGATTGGTATGACCTTAAATGTTTCTCACTCTGTTGAGTCTAATACTTGGATTATTGATTCTGGTGCATCTGATCATATGACTTATGATAAATCTTATTTTAATGAGTTATCTGCCCCACCAGTGTCTTATGTTACGAATGCTAATGGTGAGACCTTTCCTGTCTTAGGAAAGGGGTCAGTTCATATCACTTCATCTTTACAGCTCCATAATGTTTTATATGTACCTGACTTATCTCATCACTTAATATATGTCCCAAAGTTGAATATTGAGTCTAAATGTTTTGTAACCTTTTATCCTATGTATGTGATTTTCAGGATCTTCTTACCAGGAAAATAATTGGTCGAGGGTATCTGAGGGGCAGATTGTTCCGTTTGGATCAGAACTACGTAAGGGAGAAACCAGGAGCATGGGCACGCACTAAATTGACCTATAGTTTCGATAAGCTAAGTGAAATTTGGTTGTGGCATCGCCGCTTAGGGCATCCGTCTTTTAGTCTTATGAAAAAATCTATGCCCATTTTATTTATTGGTGTTAGTGAGACTGTTCTACATTGTGAGACTTGTGTTTTGGCCAAGAGCCATCGTATTACTTATTCTCCTAGTATTTCTAATAAAAGTACTATTCCTTTTGAATTAATTCATTCTCATGTTTGAGGACCATCTAAAGAGCTCACTATATCAGGTATGAGATATTTTGTTTCGTTTATCGATAATTGTACAAGGTTATCATGGATTTCTCTTCTTAGAACAAAAGATGAAGTTTTTTTCAGTTTTTCAAACCTTTCATACCTTCATACCTTCATTCAAACACAATACAATGACATCATTTGGATCCTCCGTTCTGACAACGAGGGGGAATATGTTAATCATGTTTTTCAAGACTTTTTCAAAACACATGAGATTATTCACCAAACTACTTGTCCGCAAACACCGGAACAAAATGGAGTGTCTAAAAGAAAAAATCGTCATTTACTTGATATGGCTCGTGCACTCTTATTTAGTGCTTATATGGCAAAATATCTTTGGGGTGATGTTGTACAATCTGCCACCCATCTCATCAATCGTCTCCCGTCTAGTGTCCTTAACGAAAAAATCTCATTCCAGATTCTCACATCTTATGTCTCCTTATAATCCTTCCATAATCTTCCTACCCGTGTATTTGGTTGTGTTGCTTTTGTGCATGTTCCTAAAAATCAACGGTCTAAATTAGATGCCCGGGCAATTAAATGTGTGTTTGTTGGTTATGGAAATTATCAGAAAGGGTACGAGTGCTTCCATCCACCGACCAAAAAGTATTATGTCACTATGGATGTTATCTTCTTTTAGGACATGAGTTATTTTTCCTCACCTGATACTGCTCGTCAGGGGGAGAATACATATTTCAAAGAACTGTATCATGGTGAGAGGGAGGCATTAGGAGAATCACCAACTGATGTTTTAATGAGACCAGATGAGATTCCTAATCCATTGAATCCAATCATTGCAGAAGCAGATGTTCCAAGTATTCAAGCACCAAATTCACTTACAGCAAATGAAGTTGAAGACACAATTGTACCCTCAGGCATTACTCCTACCCCTGATCAACAACTCCCTGGTACTGAAGGTCACTCATATGAGGTATGTACACCCACTGATACTATTAACATTGAGTCTAATGTTGGACAGTATATGTTAGCAAATAGGTCTACTCGAGGTCAACCAACGAAAAGGTATGAACCAAATATTCATGCAAAATCAAAATACCCAATAGCCAATTATATGTTCACTAAAAGATTATCTAAGTCATATAAATCATTTGTGAATCAAATATATGGTGTATCAGTACCTAACAAAGTGCAGGATGCGTTGGGAGATCCAATATGGAGAAAGACAATGGCTAAAGAGATGGATGCTTTAAAGAAGAACGATACTTGGCAATTTGTGCCACCACCACAAGGAAAAAAGGCAGTTGGTTATTGATGGGTGTTTACTGTAAAACATAATGGTGATGGATCCGTAAATCGGTATAAAGCTCGTCTTGTAGCAAAAGGGTTTACTCAAACGTATGGTGTAGACTACGATGAGACTTTTGCTCCTGTTGCCAAAATGAATACTATTCGGGTTTTGCTCTCACTTGGCGCTAACCTAAACTGTCCACTTTGGCAATTTTATGTCAAGAATGTGTTTCTTCATGGAGAATTAGCCGAGGAGGTGTACATGAGTCTTCCACCTGGGTATGTAGTTGATTCTCCTGGTAATTTTGTATGCAAATTGAGGAAGTCTTTATATGGTCTCAAGCAATCCCCTCGAGCCTGGTTTGGAAGGTTTTCACAGTTCATACAAAAGGTTGGTTACAGACAGAGTAATTCAAATCACACTCTATTTCTCAAACATCAACGAGGGAAGGTAACAACCCTAATCATTTATGTTGATGATATGGTAATCACTGGTGATGATACTATTGAGATAGATAAATTACAAAGACAGCTAGCCTATGAATTCGAGATGAAAGACTTAGGTGAACTAAAGTACTTCTTAGGAATTGAGATAGCTAGGGGAAGAGAAGGAATATATCTTTGTCAGAGGAAGTACATTATTGATCTGCTAACAAAGACATATATGTTGGATTGCAAACCTATTGACACTCCTATTGAACAAAACCATTGTTTAGTAGAGTATCCAGATCAGATACCAACTGATCGAGCTCGCTATCAGAGATTGGTTGGGCGTTTGATTTACTTAGCTCATACTAGACCAGATGTTGCATATGCAATAAGTGTGGTGAGTCAATTCATGCATAATCCAAGTGAGAACCATATGAATGTTGTTTTGAGAATTTTAAGGTATTTGAAATCGGCTCCAGGAAGGGGAGTAATGTTCTCTAAACACAACAATCTTCTTGAAGTTTGTGGCTTCACAGATGCAGATTGATCAGGAAGTATTACAGATAGAAAGTCAACATCGGGTTATTTCACCTTTGTGGGAGGAAATTTGGTTACATGGAAAAGTAAGAAGTAGAAAATGATGGCACGATCTAGTGCTAAGCCCGAGTATAGAGGTATGACTCATGGGGTTTGTGAATTACTATGGATAAGAACTTTGTTATTGGATTTGGGTTTCGAACTCAAAAATATTATGCAGATATATTGTGACAATCGGGTAGTCATTGATATATCACAAAATCTAGCACAACATGATCACACTAAGCATGTAGAGGTTGATCGTCACTTTATAAAAGAGAAGTTAGATGCCAAACTTATTAGTTTTCCTTTTGTTCCCAGAGAAGATCAACTTACAGATATGCTTGCCAAGAAAGTTTACAAGAAGGCATTATACGGTTCACTAAGCAAGTTGGGCATAATCGATATCTATGCGCCAAATTGACTGGGAGTGTTAATAAATCATTAATGGTATATTAATTGTATGTAACTAATATACTTTTACTAAAAACATTTTTCATAAAAAGCAAATTCTTATTTCTTGTATTTATACATGTATTAGTATTCATTATAACAACAATTGTAAATATATTCAATATATTCAATTTATTCTCCTACTTCTTTTATTTTAAACATAAATAAATACTAAAATATCCTTAAAATAAATATATTTTTTATAAATATCTATTATTATTATTATTTATAAGGTGTGAATAACCAATCGATAGTATATTGGTTATTTTCTTGTTTCACTATTTAGTTACTTTTTTTACACACATATAAATACCAAAATGTTTGTAAATAAATATATTTTTATTTTTATACTTAAATAAAATCTAAAATGTCTTTAAAATAAATATTTTTTTTATTTATACATATAAATAAATATTAAAATATCTCTAAAATAAATATATTTTTAATAATTATCTATTACTATGTATAAAAATCATGAATAATCAATGAACAATATTTTTGTTACTCTCCTACTTCATTGTTCCTTACTTTTTTTATACACAAATAAATATTAATACTCTTAAAAGAAATATATTTTTTACTTATACACATAAATAATTACATTTTTTATTTATATACCCAAATAAATAAAAAAATTATAATAACAATTGAAGAGTACATTGGTTATTATTTTACTATTTTTTACACATAAATAAATATCAAAATTTCTTTAAAATAAATACATTTTTTTATAAATAATTGTTTTGTTAATTTTATTGTTTACTCTTTTGATTATTTTCTTTTTTTGAGTTTCTGTCCGTTTTTCAATACACGCCTAAATATTCATGTATTTATATTTCTTTTATTTTTTTATTTTTGTTAGTTTTTTATAATTCATTCACTATTCTCAGTATTTTTTTAATGTAAAAATATCCTTATATACTTATCAAATAAAAAAATCGTAATTAATTTTTTAAAATAAAAAATTACATAATCATATGAAATATTACTCAATAATTAATAATATTATATAATTATTAAATTTAAATAATAAAACAAATCTTATTAATATAATTATATTTTATGTAACCACCTTTGTAAAACGTGGCTAACCACTAATATATATTAAAAATAAGGGTTAGCTTTTGTCATTGCGTTATGTTGCCATTTTTTTATTTCTTTCTTAAATTTATAAATAAATATATTTTTATTTATACAATTAAATAAATTATAAAATATTTTTAAAATAAATATATTTTTAATAATTATATATTAATATATATATAATTCAAAAATAACCAATAAACAGTAACATTTTATTCTTCCCTATTAAATTACTTTTTTTACACATAAATAAATATAATTTTTTTTAAAATAAATACATTTTCTACTTGTATACATAAATAAAAATAAAAATATCTTTAAAATAAATACATTTTTTATTTATATAACAAATAAATAAAAAAATTATAATTACAAATAAAAAATAAGAATAACACATAAAAAGTACATCGATTATTATTTTGTTCCATTATTTCACTATTTTGTACACATAAATAAATACTAAATTCTCCTTAAAATAAATATATTTTTATAAATAATTATTTGGTTAATTTTATTGTGTATTATTTTGATTATTTTATATTTTTTGGTTTCTATCTGTTTTTTAATACACACCTAAATATTAATATGTACTTATATTTGTTTTTTAGTTTTTTACGGTTCATTGAATATTCTCTATATTTTTTAAATACTACATATCCTTATATATTTATTAAATTTTAAAAATCGAATTTAAACACTTTTTTTAAATAAAAAAATTATATACCATATTAAATATTACTCAATAATTAATATTATTATATAATTATTATATTTAAATAATAAAATTAATTTTATTAACATAATTATATTTTATGTATCCATCTTTGTAAAACGGGTCAAAAACTAATATATATTAAAAATATGGGTTAGATTTTGTATACACATAATTATCAAAATATTCATAAATAAATACACCTAAGTAAATTTTAAAATATCTTTAAAATAAATATATTTTTTATACATACATATAGATAAATATTAAAATATCTCTAAAATAAATATTTTTTTTCTTTCTTTATTTTACTTATAAAGTGAAACTTATACTATATTGTAAAAATTATATTTTTAAAATTGTATTTTTAATAAAAAATTACATAATAATAATATTAAAATTATACATTATAATAATATAAATATTTAAACTTTTATTTTTTATATGATACTTTTATATTTATTACTAAATTATATGATTATAACTATATTATTTACCTATTTAATAATATCAAAATTATATATTATTATAATACAAATATTTAAATTTCTGCTTTTTATATAACATAATTTATACTTATTAATAGATATTTAAAACATAAATTTTTAATAAAAATTTACACGATAATAATATCAAAATTACATAATATGATAATATTAATATTTAACTTTTTTTTGTATAAGATACTTTATAATTACTAGTAGATTACATGATTATGAATAAAGATATCAAAATTATATATTATAATAATACGAAAACTTTTTTATATGACACTTTACACTTGTTATAAATTTTTATAGTGTAAATTTATAATAAAAAATATAGACAATACTAATATCAAAATTTATCTTATGTATATCAATACTTAAAACTTTGATACTTTATAATTACTACGGGGTTATGTGATTATGAATATCTCATTTAAAACTAGATTTTTAAAACAATACTTTTTAATAAGAATATAATAAATAGTAATATCAAAATGATTTATTGTGATGATAATAATAGGATATTTGTCTAAAAAGGGAATATATTTTATAATAGTTTTAAAAAAGGTTAATATTGTTTTTAATTTAAAAGAAGTCAAATTGAAACCTATTTAACAATTTGCCGTGAACTATATTTTTTCTCTTTTCTCCCCTCCATCTCAGCCACTTTTTTTTCTCTTTTTGAAAAAACCAAACTTTACATTTTTTTTTCTTCTTAAAAAAACAAAAAATAAAATATCCTTATTTATTAAATTTTAATAAATAATAATTTATTTTTATTATAAATAAAAATAAATTATATTTATATAATAAAAAATATATAATTTTTTATAACAAATAACTTATCAATTTTTTTTATAAAATAATAATAATAAATTATAAAATTTTAAATTATTAAAAACTTTACTAAATAGTTACAACCATTTTTATGAAAAATTATTAATTTTTTTTAAAAATAAATTATTTAATATTAAAAAATTAAAAAATAGAAAACATTATAACATTATAACACATATCTCTAATATTATTATAATTTTTATTTTTATTAAGATAACAAATATTTATTAATAATAATTATATTTAAATATTTAAATACAATTAATTAGATATATTTTATTTTATTAATAATAAAAATAATTATAATAATATTATATTAGATAATATTTTGACACAAAGTTTGCGTCAAAATGTTCTATATTTGTATTTATATCTTGTAGAAAGTTGGATATAGAGGCTTTCAATTTTTTTAATAATTTAATTATTTTTTATATTATAATTATAATTAATATTATAATTATAATTAATATTATAATTTTTTATTAAATATAATTATAATTATATTTAATAATAATAATAATAATATATTATATTATCTATGAATTATCAAAATACTTAGCGTATCATTTTCATATAAATTTATATTTATTTTATTATAAAATAACTTATTTTTGTTTTTTAAAATAAAACTTTAATATATAATATGATAAAAGAGATTTGTGTATTTAAAATTAATTATAAATTTATAAAATGTTAATATTTTGTTATGTTTATAATAATTATGTTTTGTAAAATAGAGTTGATATATATTTTTATTTATTTTTAAATAAAATTGATTAAAATATATATTTTCAAATTTAAGGATAAAATGTGCCCTTTTTCAAACTATTATAAAAAAATATGCCCCTTTTAACAAATCCCCATCATAATAATACTTTTTTTTTTGTATAAAACGCTTTATACTTACAATTCAATTATATGGTTATTATTATTTCATTTATCTATTCATATAGAAATAATAATATCAACATTATATGTTTTGATAATATGAATTTTTATTTTTTTATATGATACTTTATACTTATTACTAGATTATGTGATTATGATTGCATTATTTTTCTAAAATTATACAAAGTAATTTTTTTTCTAATCATTAAGTCAAATTTATACTATAATATGAAAAATAAAATGTTAAAACATTCTTTTCTAATAAAAATGCACATAATAATAATATTAAAATTATGTATGTGACAATATAAATACTTAAAATTACACATAAATTATATTCTTTATATAACTCATGTATGAATTAAGTTACACTTAAATAAAAAAATTATCGTCGTCACCAAGGTTTCATTTTTTAAAATTTAAATTTATAATATAAATTTAAAAAATTAGAATTTTGAAGTACTTATTTGTACATAATAATAATATAATATTTTTAAATTTATACTATAAATTAAAAAATATATATAATGGTTTGATTTCGTTGTCATTGTCCCCTTAAAAAAATTAAAAAATTAAACAATTGAATTTTTAAAACATCATTTGTCAATACTTCAATTTATAATATAAATTTAAAAAATTAAATTTTTAAATATAATAAAAATAGTATATTTTATTTATAAATAATAAATAATGTAACAATTTAATTTTTTTATTTGTATTATATATTTATGTATATATATATATATATATATTATTTTATTATTCTATTAAATATAATTCTATCGATAATGCACGTAATGTGCACGTGCACAAGAAATTCTACATTTTACCGATGCTTTTTTATATATAATAAATTGTCAAATAGCCTCGTTCAACTTGAAAGAATTACAAGCATCAATCAATATCATGTTTTATAGTACAACAAAAGATTAATTAGGTTAAAACTGATTATATGTTGGCACCTATATATGTGTGAGATTATGAGAGAATTATTTTCAACCTTCAATATTCATTCCATATTGCTATCCACGTTAATATTTAGCCGTATTAATCGACCAAATAAAATGTGCCTATATGTTATGAATATTAATAATCTTATATTAATTAAAAATCACTCTTTTAATTTTTTTTATATAAAACGACAAAAATATTTTAATTTTAATCGATAATTTATGATTTAATTTTAATTACACATTTTCTAATTTGAACAGTTATAATTAGATGGTTTTTTAATTAGTTAGAGTCGAGTTGTATACATATCTAACTAAACTGAACAATTGTTCAATAGGTCAGAGTTTGGTTAGTCGATGACTTCATTCATAGAAGTTGAGTTGTGTACATATTTAATTAAATTTGACAGTTATTCAACTTATCGAATTTTGATTGGATGATGAATACACTTGTTAGAATTAGACACATATTCAACTAAATCGAGAGTTGTCCAACCAATCTAAGTTTAGTCCATCCGTGATCTTATTTAACAAAAGAGAGTTGGACACATGTCCAATTAATTTGGTAGTCAGATTTTGATTGACTAATGATCATACTCATCGAAACAAAATTGAATACATGATCAACTAATAGAATTTTAATCGACATGTGAACCCAATCACCGGTTAATATATATTTGAATAACTAATTATGTATATTTTTTTTTTACATTTTCTTATATATTTGTTGTATAATTAACAATTTTTATTATGTAAAATTGAACACGTGTCTTAAAATAAGATAATTGGATTTTAGTTGGACTTATATCCAAGTGTGTGTTTATTAAAGATAAAATGAGAATAATAATAATAAAATTTTAAATTAGGATTTAATTTAAAATAAAAATAGTAATAAAGGGTCATACAAGTCACTTTTTTTTAATTTTTAATATATTTTTAACAATTAATAAAAAAACTGTTAAAAATTTATAATCTATGAACGGGAAAAATAAAAAATACCCCCGAGGTTTTTAATATCTTCCGAAATATTCTTAACGTTTAAAAAAAGAGCTACAATACCCCTGAAGTTTAAGATATATTTAAAAATATCCTAATTATTTAACAGAAGTATCAAAAAGTCGTGAAAAATCACATTAATATCTGAAAAATCTTTTCTACCTCTACCTATATAGCTTTTTAAATATTATCGCTAAGAATATTATCGCAAATATCCTTGAGGTTTTGCTTTTCTTTAAAAATATCACTACTATAATAATTAATTTAACTTTATCAAAAATATATTTGGTATAATAATTAATTTAACATTATCAAAAATAATCCTGCTATAATGATTAATTTAACTTCATCAAAAATATATCTACTACAATATTTAATTTATCTTTGTCAAAAATATCACTGCTTCTCAATAACACGATATAAAATAGTTTCCAAAAATATTTAACTTGATATTGTGTGCTTTATTAACTTAATTTATCTTTAGGGATATTTTTAGAAAATATTTTATATCGTGTTACTGAGAAGTAAGAATATTTTTGATGAAGATAAATTAAATATTATAGTAAGGGCATTTGTGATGATAGCATGGATATTTTTGACGAAGTTAAATTAATTATTATAGTAGAAATATTTTTGATAAAATTAAATTAATTATTATAACAAGAGTATTTTTGAAGAAAAACAAAACATAAAGGGTATTTGCGATAATATTCTTAACGACAATATTCAAAAAGCTATATAGGTATAGGTAGAAAATATATTTTTAGATATTGATTGTGATTTTTCACAGTTTTTTTATGCTTATGTTAAATGATAAGAACATTTTTGAAGATACCTTAAACCTAAGGGATATTGTAGTTTTTTTAAACATTAAGGGTATTTTTGAAGATATTGAAAACCTTAGGGGTATTTTTGATTTTTTTTCGTGGGAGTAATACATGTATAGGGGTGAGATTATCATTTTACCCCTAATGTTAAACAGAGATATAACATTAATAATGTTCACGAATATTTTTTATATTAAATAAAACTCAAGGATAATTTTGTAAAAATGTAAAAACTCAGTAGTATTTGCGATAATAATCCTATATGAATATGTATTAAGATTATTTTATGCTAAATATAATACAAAAATATAAAATTAAATAAATGTTCATATCACTTATAAAATAGATTAACCCCCATTATAAAATATACAACCATATAGAAAATAAACAAGATTGTTAGAGGAAGGCAAATAAAATTGATGGGATTCAATCCTTTACCCAATATTTTGAGATTACGTAGACTCAATTAATTATGCTATAAGATAGATTCCCATCTTAACCTCCTTAATGCCTTTAACCTTAAAAATGTTATATTTTAGTAAATTGAAAGCTAAAAATTAAAAATTAATTATGAATAATGTAATTTTTATTTATAGGTTTTGATTTTTTTTAAATAGAAAATAAATTATTTTAATATATCAAAATAATTATTAAAAAATGGCAGGACTATCAAAAGTGTAATTATATTTCTACATAGTAGGTCACCTCCACTAACATATCATTTTTTTAAGTTGTCACATATGACCCTATTATTAAATTAATTAACTTTTTTAATAATTAATAAAATATTTAGTTTGTTTTTGAATGAAAATAAAATGAGAATAAAATATTATGATATGTTTATTACAAAATATAAATACTATGATTATATAATTTTTTAAAAAATTATGAATTTTGTAGTAGAATCAGACTATATCATAAAATGTAAAAATAGTACAATCATATATACATTTAGTATGATAAAGATGTATGTGTTTAAATCACATTAGATACTTAATTTAATTTATTTGAATCTTTAATTATAAAATTATGTATTTTAATTTTATCTTTTATCTAAAATTAAAAATAATATATTTTTTATTTTAAAATATAATAAAAATATAAAAATAAATTAAATATTGATTTAAATAAATTATACAATAAAAAATTTATTTTATTACAATATTTATAATCAATTTTATTTGATTACTATACTTACTTATCATAATACAATTTAATAAAATTTAATTCATTATAATTATACTTAAATTATCCTATTCGGTTCAACAAACCGTTACTCTCATCAAAACTACCTTGAGTCGTTAGATTAGCCGACTATCCGCAGAAGGAGAGCTCACAACCATTGATTGGTTGACAGGCAGTTTAATAGATTTGGTTCCCGATTCAAGGGCCGGTAAAATTCCAAAAATTGCAACACATACGCATAGCGCACCACAAACGCAGCACAGCACAGCACAGAAGTACCCGCCTTTCGAAATCTTCACATACGGTAAAAGCTTCTCATTCTCTCTTCTCGTTAGGGTTTTAGTAATACTACTCTTTCATAGATCCCTGATTCTCTTATCTATTTCTTCAAGTCTCAGGTTACTCTAGGGCTGTCCTGTTCTAATCTGCATCTATTAGCAATGCCTCGGTAACATCTTTTTTATCTCTCTCGAATTTAAACCCTTTTTAAGTTTTGTTATGGAAGCTTCTGATTAGTTTTTCCTTTTGGATTTTGTAACTTTCAGGTATTATTGTGATTATTGCGACACTTATTTAACTCATGATTCGGTAAGACCGTCTCTGTTTCTCTTATTAGATAATACAATGATCTAGTTGAGTGATTACTTCTTTTTTTCATAGCGGCGCTATGTTTTGGTGTTGATTTTAAGTTACGAACCTTTTAGTTATGGTAAATGTTAATTGCCCTAAGTGGGGATTGTATATTGCTAACAATTTTTATTTTTATTTAATTTTTAGCCATCCGTGAGGAAGCAGCATAATGCCGGTTATAAGCATAAGGTATTGTATACTTGTGCCAGGGTGATACTAAGTGTTGCTTTTCTTGCTCATCACATTTAGTCATTATCTTCTCTTAACTATGTTCTATTGCAGGCAAATGTGCGGATATACTATCAGCAATTTGAGGAGCAACAAACCCAAAGTTTGATTGACCAAAGGATCAAAGAACATCTAGGACAAGCTGCTGCTTTTCAGCAGGTTGGTGCAGCTTACAACCAGCACTTAATGGTACAGAGGCCTCGACTTCCTATTTTGCCCACTCCCATCATGCCACAGGTTCCCGGGAGTGCACCTCTGATCCCAGGCATTAGGCCTCCTGTTTTGCCGAGACCTCCTGGTGCTCCAGGTAGTTTGCAATGTCTTGAAGACTCATTTACCTATTCATTAGTTCTGGTGCTATTGCGGTTACTTAAGCTAATATTCAGATGATGCCCTGCAAATATGTTTTGTTTGTCTTATATTATTCTCATATTTGATCTTTTAAGAATCCTGAAACCTGTTTGACATGATGATGCTTTGTTTTTTAGATGTTTTTGACTACTTATCTACTGAATATCAGTGATATTATCAGTATGATTTACAATGCCAATCAATTCCATCTCATAGATGTGAGAAATTTAGTATCCCATTTTTTTCTATCTTTGCTTTAGTTTCAATCTCTCTGGTAACTATTCAAATAATGTCTTTAATTAGACTGTAAATGAAGCCATAAAAAGTGGCTGGCTGTAGCTTAAGTGTTTTTACTTATACCTTGTGGTATCAATTACCATTAACCCTGTGAAAATATCCTGTATTATTTTTGCAGGCTATGTTTCTGGTCCTCCAAACATGCCACAAATGATGGCTCCACCTGGGGCTCCACCAATCCCTGGTCAAGTAAATGCTTCCATGAGGCCTCCCACTTTTAGTGTCCCCACAACAAACCCTGGGAGCACAGCAGCACCATCTCCTTCTAACGGTGCCCCCTCTATGATCTCACAGGTAATGTATCAAGCAAATCCAGTGGCACCATCAAGCGTGGGCTATGATAATTTCAACACCAATTCTCAAGCTTCTGAATCTGAACAATAGCATGGTCAAAATGGTATACTTAACCTGGGTATCTAAGAAAACTGGAGTGTATCTTTTTGTATTATCTATTTATAGGGATCTATTGCTTTATCAGTAAAAAAATGACAAATCATGAAGTAGAAAGAACTGTTTGTTCTGTTCGTCGCCTGGTTCTAGAGTCATGAATTTACTTGAATGGGGAAAACATGGAGTGAGTATAAGAATTGAACATTTCTATCTTAAATTCTTAATTACCACCAATTTTGAGAGTACCAAGTTGAGTTGTGTTAGATGTTAACTTTCAAGTGCGAGCATCCAGTTGCCAATTGTTTTGTCTGCGATTGCTGGTTTGTTTTAGCATATAATTTTAGAATATTGATTTTAGATTATTCTTGAAGCTTCAATAGGAAAAGAATAGTCTTAAACTTTATAATTTGATGTTAGGGTTTTGTGGTTAAAAATATGACTAACTAGATTAATCTACTCAATTTATGTGTATGTTTTGGCGTGTGTTCAATATTTGGCCATTTGGCCTAGCTGACCCGGAATGTCGATTCTCTAAATAGCTACTCTCACATAAATATGACTGTAAGTCATAAACATAATAAAATGGCTGCCTTCCAAACAAGAAGAAAAATAAGAAAAGATTAGAACTTGTTTTTAATTTTTTGGTGTAAAGGTCAAGTTATATTTATCAAATTGGCTGCTCCTAGAAGATAAATATACTCCTAAGTCCCACCCTACCTCAGTTGAGGTGGTGGAGTTGGAGTGCCCATGTCCAAAAGGTTGTGTATTCGAGCCTTCATTGAGGCAAAAATATGTAATGAGAAATGTTAGTATCACATTTTTGTATCCATTTTTTCATATACTTTTTGTCATGCAATGTCTTAGAATTATTTTAAAAATTAAAGAAGTGATTTATTTTTTTAGTAAATTAATATTAACACGTGGTACAATGTATCGTTGTAAAAGTAGAAGTTAATTTGTGTCGTAGCATTGTTAAATATGTAGAGAGATCGAATAGAACTTTTCCAGCAGAAGAGTCAGTTTTTTTTTTCTTTTCAAATGAAGAAGTATTCTCATTTATCTGTCTTAATTCTGATCCGCGGTCTGATAACTTGGCCTATAGCTGTTACCATTTCCCCCCTTCCCTTGATACAAAGAGGGCAAGAGGCTATGGTTTGGATATCTATTACTACATGGAATCTGATGAAGCCGATATATGCAATTTTTTGAGAATATATATTTGTTTAAATGATAATTTAATTCCATTATCTCTAAAAAAAAGTGTATTTTAGATTCGTGGGGTCACAAAAATCCATTAATTTTATAAAAAAAATAACAAAAATTTATTTTCAAAAATATTGTCATACATTTGTCATGTGTCATCTTTTTAACCAAACATGTGACATGTCTTTGATAGTTATTTGAAAATGTGTTTTTGTTAAGGTAATAGATTTATAAAGTTCTATTAAATAATTACAGATTTAAAATATATTTTAATCAAATATAATAGATTTTTTTATAACAAAAATAATGAATTTGTGATATCATTTTTCCTTTATTTCTTAAAAGATCTTAATTTTGATGCAGACAATTCACCATTGTCACCATCTTTAATACATTGTCATATGTTTAATTCTTTATAATTATAGTTTTACAAAAAATGTGAACCACCCTTCTCCCTTTCCTTTTCGATTGGTAATTTGAGGAGGCAGCTTCTAATAGAAGGAAAAATCAATAATTTACAGACGGAGATTCAGGAGAATATTGATATGATATAGATTTTTTTTTGTTTTCAAGTTTTTTAAATTAGTAAAATTTTACTCAAAATTCATAATTTTATACTCATAAAAATTAAAATATTCTTATAATATAATTCAATAAAATAATAATAAGATTATATCTCACAATATTTCAAATAATTATCACCATAATTTTGATGACCAAAAAGAGTTTGGTGCTTGAGTAGACTACTACTCCTCACAATCTAATCGAGGGTTCATATAATCTATATATTTGTACATATATTTTTATATATAATATTGTATATTTGTTTTTATTTTTATATATATCATATTATATTTATCTCTATATTTGTTTGTAATATATTATATGAAACTTTGATGAGATTATCGTGTCTGATAATCGAAGCACTAAAACTCGTTTGATCGTCAACCAAGATTCAATAAAATCGTCCATGATAATTGTTAAAGATGTCATACATTTTAATCTTGATTTTATTTTATTAAAATTATGAAATGATTGTATTTTGGTATTCTTATTAAATAATTTGGTATAAGATTATTAATTTTAAGATATAAGAAAATTTATTAATTTATTGAACGAAACATATTTCTCTAAAACTACAATGTCTGAAATTGAGAATCCACATAGCACGAGTGGCCCAATACCCACGCAAGTAGTTTTTTGGAAGTTTGACTTTGAATCACTTTCCATGCACATGAATTCTCGACAAGGATGGTTACGGATCAGTGGTATTAATTTGAATCTAATAATAAAAATCAAATATAATTGAATTAATTTTGAGTTAAATTTAAATAATCCAAAGAATTTATCCACCTTGTATTTGAAACAATTCGTTAGGACAAAATATATTTTTAAAATAATTATAACAATTAAATATTAAGTTAAAAACTTAAAATTAGATAAATATATTTCTTTTAATTTTTAATTGACTCGATCTTACTTTCTCAACTCTCTGTTTCTCTGATAACCAACAATAGTCCTACGTCTTCTATTGGAACAAGTTAAAATATTTTTAATAACGTCCTAACAAATTATTTTTATTTATATGATTATTATATGATTTACTTGAATACATTAAAAGAGCTTTATATATATATATATATATATTCAAATTTTAAGAAAATTAGTTATTTAATTTTACTTATATATTTATTTATTTAATGAATGAGAGAAATTATATTAAAATTTATAACTTTTTATCCAAACTACTAGTTTTCATGAAAACACAATATTCTATAACTTTTGTATACGAGGGATTTAATAGAGTTTATATTTGTATAATTTATTTAGAAGTTAGCTTATTGTTTTAAGAATTATCTTTCTTTAACTTAGGTTTGATAGTGTTTTTGTTTTGTAATTAACTAATTATTATAACGTAATAGATGTGTACGAGGAGTTATATTATCTCTGTTATATTTATCGTATGCGTAAGTTATTTATTCATTATTAATTTATTATTTGTTCAAAATACTAATTGTTGTGATATTATTTTCTTTATTTTTGATATTTCATGTAATATTGTTTTAACTAATAAGTTTTATTTGTTAAATATATTTTTGATTTATAAAATAATGTTAAATTAACTATAAAAACATGCTATTAACAATTTAGTTTAGTTTGAGTCAATTTAAAACTCATTTATATTTGATTTGAATTCGTAGTAAATTTTGATAATTCAAATTAAATTAATTTAAGACATTTAAAATTGATCCAATTTACTCCAAACAAGCTTGATTGAAAAAGCCAAACAAACAAACAAGGGAAAAAGAATTACCCTTCGTCATTTTTCGATCTTTTACGGCGTTATTTAAGTCAACTTAAAACTAGTATAATTCGAGTTTACTTCGTCTTTCAACGCAAACAATAAAAATAAGAATAAATAAAAGTATTTATCTTAGCTAAACGGCTAAACGGCAAAGAAATGTATGTATATATGAAAACTGAGTGGATTAATATATAATTAAGTCTATAGAAGTACACCATCTAACTTAACCCTTCTCTACCTTACATCCATTCTTGGGAAATATATATATATAATATATTTTAATAATATTAAATATATCAAAATTATCGTAATTTAATTTAAATAATTTTAAAATAAAAAGTAATTAATTTAAAATAATATGATAAAATAATATTTTTTTATAATTATAAATTTAAAATATATATTTTTATTATTCTTCCCGTTAGTTTACTATGCATGTATGTTAGTGGTTATTAAAATAAATTAAATGATTAAAATTGACTTCGAAAATATTTTATTTAAAAAAAGAGTCCAAGTTTTAGTATATATCATACATTCTGAATGACATCAAAATACTGTTATATTCTTAATTGAGCATTCCATTTATATATGAACCAGTAAAAAATTATATATCATAAATTGTAATAAATTTTAAATAATATGAAATAATATTAGTAATAAATATTTAAATTAATATAATTATATATAATAAAAATAATATTACTTAATTATGATACAAAATAACAAAGTTAGGATCATATCGATTTCAAGATGCTAGTGGCCATCTGATTCGGTCATAATCTAATTTTATATACAACTTAGCTATTTTAGGTTGACCATAGTTTCACCGAAAGGTGGTTGTTCTCTTGAAGTATTTATTATTTATTTTTATTTTTCTTTACAGTGAAATAACTGGTGGCTTCTAACAAAAAATGTGAAAAAGAAAATAATAATTAAAAAAAACCGAACACTTGCATACGCATGCGTTATTTTTTTTAGATGGAAGGATAATTTAATATAATGTGGTTAAAAATAAGAAAAAAAATGATTTTTAGATAGATTATTTAAAGTTTTCATTCTATTAATTTTCATTTTTATAATTAAATTGATAAACTTAATAATTAATAAACCAATCTAATATATCAAAATCTAGAAAAATCAATTCAGTTTATAAGTTTTTAATATATTTGTTTCCCTTTTGTAAATGCAAAAAACAACTTATATCAAATTGTTTAAGATTTTAAAGTTTGAAAATTGAAATTTAATTGATCCCACATATTTATTTTTCAATTTCAATATATTATATATATATCGTATAATTTTAGTTAATTTTTTTTGTCAATTTAAAATATTAAATAACTTATATTATTCTTTTTTCATATATTTATCTTTTAAATTTTTTTGCTATAACTAACAAAAAAATCTGAATTATTTTATTCTAAATAATTTACTCATTTTTAGGAGTTATTTTCTGATTAAAACTAGAATCACAATTCCAATTAAAATATCAATATATAATTTTTTTAAATTAATTATTGATTAAATAATAAATCTTATTTATTATTTAAAATCAACTTAAATTCAAAATATTTTGAATTTACTTAAAGGTATAATCCACAAAATGAATCTATCATATTAATATAAATAAATTGGTCTAATGTTTTGTAAATAACATTTTATATATCAAATTTTATTTTTTATTTAAAAAAATTGATATATGTCATTTATGTTAATATTTAAGCAAAAATCAATCAAACTTAGCATTGTCTACCCTTAAATTTATCCAAATTTATGTAAGTTGAGTTTAATTTTATTCATTTATAAATGAATTAGAATGAGTAACTTATTATTCATTCATTTTTTTTAAATAAAACAAATATTTATAAATATGTATAAACAAAAAATATTAGTATAAATATTATATTTTATAAAATAAGTAAAAAAAATAAAAATCATATATTTTGTTTATAATATTTTATAATGATATTAACATAATTATAAAATTGTTACTATTGATAAAAATATTTGATTAAATAAATTAACAATCTGTTAACGAGCTTTTCATGAACTTAAAATATGAAAATGATAATTTTTAGGAATTGGTGAAAACTTACACGAGTGTTATTAACGTATTATTTATTCATCGATTTTTGGTACACGTGGGATGTCACGTCGATTGTATAAATTTAGCATCCAATAATTTATGGATCTGTCTCTTTGTCTCTTTCCCAAAATAATTTTCAACCAGAAACAATGCTGAGAGCTGAGCTGAGGTTTTCTTCTCTATTTCTTGAACCTTAACTGTATGTTCAGAAAGATCAAATCTTAACTTCTCATTCTATAGACTTATTTATACGTGATCTTTATCATATTTGATATGAAGCTCATATTGTTTTATATCTTTGAAAACAGCAAAAAGATCCACCATAATGTTTCAAAAGCTTTGCTTGCTCCGAGCTTCAAAAGGGGTTTTTCCTCACAGACAGCAAAGTATGTCAAAACCATCATCTTATTATCATCTTTTTCTCTTACTACTTTTTTTTTAAATAAGTTATCTGGATTATAAATTTGTTCTCTCCATTACTTCTTAATTTTGGTATTCGAAGTTTTAATTTTTTCAATTGGGATTTTTTTATTGTATTATTGTCCACTGTTAGCTTAAAATAGAAGTAGAATGCTTGCCCTCGTTGTTGTGTAACACTATTTTTTTAGTTCAAACGGGGTTCGTTGAATTTGAAGTGTCATATCACAATTTCAACCACCGTTGGATACGACATGCAGATTCTGATACTCAGCTTATTTCTCAATTTGAGTGACACTGGAGCATGGTATTCTGGTCACTTTATCATTCAATTAGCATTTCCCCTAACAATTTCTTCAATTCATTTATATTTCATTATAGATTCAGGAAAAAAAACAGTTAAGCAATCCTTTAGTTCAATGAAAAAGGAGAGATTCCTTGATTGAATAATTGCTACACTTTAACCCCTTTTTCTTTCTTATAATTAATATCTTACAGCCTGTATATGATAATTAGACTATGTCATTTGGCTGTGACAAAGCAGGCTCAATGGCAAAGTAGCATTGATCACTGGTGCAGCAAGTGGCATAGGAAAGGCAACTGCATTAAAGTTCATTAATAATGGTGCCAAAATTGTTATAGCCGATATCCAGCAGCAACTTGGCCGAGATACAGCAGAAGAGCTCGGTCCAAGTGCCACCTTCATTGCTTGTGATGTCACTAAAGAGTCTGATGTTTCCAATGCCATCGATTTTACCATCAACAAACATAAGCAACTTGATATAATGTACAACAATGCTGGAGTGGCCTGCAATACTACTCCAAGCATTGCTGACCTTGATCTGGCAGTATTTGACAGAGTTATGGACATCAATGTGCGTGGTGTCGTGGCAGGGATAAAACATGCATCGAGGGTGATGATCCCTCAAAGAACTGGCTCCATTCTTTGTACAGCCAGTGTTACAGGAGTAATGGGAGGGTTGGCACAGCACACATATTCTGTTTCCAAGTCTGCTGTTATAGGCATTGTGAAGTCTGTTAGTGCAGAGTTGTGTAAGTATGGAATCAGGGTCAACTGCATATCGCCATTCATTATCCCGACCCCATTTGTGATGGAAGAAATGAGACAAATTTATCCAGGTGCTAATGATCAACAAATATTAGAAATGATACATAGTTCAGGTGCTTTAGCAGGAACAAATTGTGAAGCCAGTGATATAGCTAATGCTGCAGTGTATCTTGCATCAGATGAAGCTAAGTATGTTAGTGGTCATAATTTAGTGGTAGATGGAGGTTTTACTTCTTTCAAGAGTTTGAACTTTAGTACAACAAACCAGGTACGGTGAAATATATATATTTTCAAATATTGACCCAATGTGTACACATTGTTCTCTGCTATGATGGTTATAATTCTCTGGAATCTGGTTATCCTTATGATACTTTATTTTTTTATTTCATTTCCTTTTTTATTACATATCATTTTTAATTTTATGAAGGGTTTCTCTTAATTCCTACTTCGAGAGCTAAATTGATGAAAGTACTCAAAATTCACAAAGAAATGCTTTACCCATACAAGATCACTGGATAAAATTGCTTCAAATGTTCACACAATTTGCAATCATCTCTTAACCATTAGTCCTTATTTTCTTGAATCTAGTTTATTTTCCATCAAGATTGTACTTCTTCCTATTCCCCTCTTCTTCTTGTTCTTTTGGAGGGGACGGGTTTCGTTTAACATCTAACATGAAGATCTATGAATACATGATGTGTTTGGTACAAATAAGTGATCTTTGCGTGAGGAAAATAGTTAGAATTGTTCTTCAACCAGTTTACGCATGAAATCTTCTGGAGCTGCAAAATGCAAACAAATACAAATGATGCTGTCATTTTACACAGTAGAGAAATTAAAGCAAAAGAAATAAAAGATATGATCAGATAATTGGGATACTATAAAATCTAGGGAAACTAAGTTTTCAAAATTAAAAGGAATTGGATTCAAACCTGGACCACCAGTGAAGAGCCTAAATTGGCCTAGTGCTTGTCTAACGAACATCTCAGCTCCACTTACCACTATGACTCCAACCTTGGCAGCATCTTGTAAGAGCTGTGTTTTTCTAGGAGTGTACACCGCATCAAACACCAACTCGTATGCTTTTAAAGCCTCCTAAGGAGTAAGAATATTTAAGAACTCCATTGATAATAATAGCAATTATACTCTTTGCAATAAACAGATAAAAAATAAAAATAAAGTTAGAGAACCTTTGAAATAGGGCTTTCGTTTGAGTTTGGTTCCATTCCAACAGAAGAAGCATTTGCTAGAATCATCCCATTTTCAGGGCAAAATCTGTCTAAATACTCATATGGCAGAGCCTCCCCAGAAACAGCAACGGCAAGAGCTCTTGCTCTTTCTACAATGTAATGTCATAGTTAGAGAGATCAAAATAGCTTAGAATATACTAAAAATAGTTAAACAGTTTTTTTTTTCATTTACCATAATTCCGATTAAAAATAAAAATCCGACACCCTCTATCTTTGGCTCCAAAAGCTAGTGCTCTTGCTGCTCCTCCTGCTCCAATTAGCACAAACATCTTCCCTGCCATTGGAGAAGTATGTGATACTTCTACACAGGCCAAGTGTCTTTCTGTTCTTTCCATCCAAATTTGAACAAATCACAATTAAAAAAAATGTATGCATGAAGTCTTATATCATATTGTTATTTCCATTGTCATTGGAATATAAATGAAGAAATAAAACCAATAACTGATTAATTTCATAAGCCCAAGAAGCCCATCTATAAATTATCAATTCAAATAATCCGCAAAAAAACAGATTAAAGAGAGTAAATATAGGAAATAAAGCATCTAGTAATGCAGTACCTCTCAGTGCATCCTCTATTGCAGTAATAGAAGCCTCACAGTCTGTATTGTAACCAACCAGTTTCCCATCAGTTGGCCTCCTCACTATGGTGTTTACAGCACCGATGCACTGATCATTGAAAAAAAATAAAAAAAATGCTACAGTTCAGAATTTTATATGCGCAAATCTTATACCAAAAATGATCCTGAAACATTTCATTTATGGATAAAAGATTCAAAATCAGACACATTTTGATGCCCCCCCCCCACACCTTAGCAAGTGGATGGACTTCATCGCAACACCCTAAGGCTGCTTCCTTGTGTGGAGTTCCAACACTGCTCCCACCAACGAGCAATATAATTTATCAATGACTTTTGAAGCTAAATACATATCAAATGAATCAAAATTATGGGAACAAAAGGTGTTGTTGATGTGACATTTAGTAAATCAAAAGCATACACTATCAGATTAGATGTGTCTAAGGACTAACAATAATTTCTTATGAGAGGAAATGGAATTTGAAGAATGGCTGCAAACCTGAAACCTGCAAAGTCAATGCATGTATAGGTCCTGAAGAATTCCTTGACATCATCAACCAAAAATGGAACATAAATTCCATTATACCCAGCATGTCTTAGGGCAGGATTGTGTAAGATTGGACCTTTACTATGACCAACAGGATTCGAAATCAGACCAAAGACTTTTGTATCTGCATTTACATTGTCAATCTTATAAACTTGTCTAAGGCTGACCAAATTCGGTAAGCCAGGAATAGGCTCTCTCTTCAAGGATCCATAGACTAAAAAGCAACCAAATTTTGGGCCTAATAGTTGGTTTATTAGACCTCGACTGCCTACTGCTACAGCAATTAATGGAACCTACAGAATTTTAGAACAGAAACAACAAGCTATTAGTTAATTTAGCAAATAAAACATTTTTTCCTCGATCAATCATGACTTGCTTTCTACTAGAACAGGTTTTCAGCAAATAACGAATGGTTGGAATAAACTAACTTACCTGGCAGTGGGTTTGAATTTGGAAAATGGGAGCTAAATCTGTTATGTAGTCCACTTCCACCATAAGTTTGATAATGTCTGCACCAGTTGACTGCATGCGTGCAATTAGATTACCAAGCTTCTCTGCTGAACTTTTCTCTCCGTTCACATAGCTTGATACAATTAATTGACTACTGGAACACCTGTTTATGGCCATAGTAATTCCAGAAGCCACCTGGAGAATTCCGTTGTTAGTTTAAAGAGAGAAAAAAAAGGCTAAGATAAGAAGAAACTAGGAATATAAGTCTATGACAGCTTCATCTATTTGAAATGCACTTCTTAAAATGTAACTCTGTACAATGTAAATGGGCGTGTGAGTGTATAATTATTTATAAAAAATATTGTTCGATCTAGATATGTGAATATTATTATACATTTGCTAGGAACAAAAGGGAAAGAGTAGCAGTACTATAAGCTAGATATGGTTCAAAAAGTACCTCATATTCGAGTTCAATGAACTCCACATCTAGTTTGAGAGCCAACCTTAGTATTTCTAAACAAGTGCTCTTGGAATTACTTTTGCCCGAAGTCCCCGTTGATGATTTGAGCCTGAGAAGTTGCAACTTTCATTTTTCTGGGTTTGTTTCTCTTATTCTAGACTTTATTATTCTTATTAACATAGTATAAGAATAATGAGTCCCCCATGTTAAGAAGGTGAAGAACTCTTACAATGTTCTGCCACAATAATTTCATTTGCACATCATAGTTATGATGTCTATTAAGCAACACACATACGTATGGCCTTTGAGGGATTAAAAGAAAACAGAAAATAAAAATAAAAAAATATTCAGACGTACGGCTTGTCCACTTTGTAGCCAAGGAACTGCGTGCCTTGTTTTTGGGATTTTTTTTAATTATTTCTCGTAAACATAGATCTTAAATAGCAATTTTTTTCATTTAACCGAATTTTTTTGGAATTAATTAGGCCACTAAAGTCATTAACTGTCAGAAACCCCAAGAAAAAGAAAGAAGATAAAGGTCATCAATTGATGGGTTGTTTCTCGATGATCTGGAGGATCACAAGTTAGAAAATGACAAGCGGACCAGTTAACGACTCGTTTTGATTTTTCGGCGTGAAAAGTACGGGACGTAAAAGCAGGAAGACTGAACAAACACATGGTAAAGAGGAAAGAGGAGGTGCCTCTAAAGGGAAACTTTAGAATGAGAAAAAATAATAATATATATATATATATTATACACACAATTTGGTTCAAAGATTTTAGAACAGTTACTATAACAAATGATAATATATAGTGGAAAATAAATTCGAACAAAGTAGTGTTTAGTTGGGTGCATTAATTTTATAAATATATTCTTTACTAAGTACAATATATTATAGAACCGTAGAGAGATTAGGTACCTGAAAGAAACTATAGCAGGAAGAGTTCTTAGTTTGATGAGCTTCTCAACCTCAGAAATATGTGAAAATGTCATGGAATCAATTCGGAGCTCCACAAGATCTGCACCTTCTGCTTTGGCTTCGTCCATGGAAACCAACATTTCTGCCATAGTTTTACCTTCAATTGGTGCGCACACTAGGAGATTTTTCTCAAATGCCATGAGAGAGAGAGAGAGAGCGCTAGAAATAGTAATTTGATCTCTCACTCCACTAACTAACAAGCTTCGATTATTTATGAGGGTTGTGTCAATTTATTCCCCTAAATATTGGCAATACTTAAATCATTTGTATTTATTACCATTTGGTTGGTTATGAAAGGTGATTAGTATCTAATTAATTTTTTTAATATATAGGTATGGATTTTTACTGTCTAAGTTATAAAGTGAATAAGAGTTCTATCATTTCATACTTAAAATCCATTTATAATATGTTAAGAAGAAATATGATGTATTATGGTCTGTAATATTACGGGTAGGATGGAAGTAATCTTTAAAAATTCCAAGGAAATTATTCTCATGGTAACACTTATTTTTAAAGCTAAAACAAGTTTAAAAAAAAGGGATTAAATTAAAAGCAATTCTAATTCTATTCTTTCTAAGATTCATATACTTTATCACTATTTTTTGTTTTTTATTTTTATTTTTTTTGAATTTTAACTTTTATTTAATTTTTATTTGAAAACTAAATCTAATAAAGAAATAAAAAACAATAATAAAACCAATATTGTTTTAAAAAATAACAATAATAATAATAATGTAACATAAATAATATCACATAGTGTTCTAAAAAAAGAATGGTGGGTTGATACCTTCTTAAAAATCACTCTTTTAAACGAATCAATATTTTCAGGAAAGATTAATAGTGCTAATACTTTTAGGAATTAGCCTCTTTGATAGATTTTTTTTAGATTTTATTGTTTCTTGCAACCACACAATTTTTTTCTTTTTTTTAAAACTAACTAAAAGTTAGACAAAAGAAGATAGGGTTAGTAACTTAAAAATAATAATAATAAAATATAAAAAACAATAGTAACAGTAACTATTAATTATTGATTTTAAATTTTAATCACGTTTAAAATTATCACCTTTATTTAAGTGGTTATTGTGCTGTAATTTTAGATGTCAAACTCATAATTTTAGATGTCAAACTCATAGAGAAGCAAAATAAATTAACAAAGAAGTTATCATATAATAATAATTAAAAAAAATAATTTTATAATTAAAAAAAATAAAAAAAAGATAAGAATTTTGAAAGAAAAGAAAAAAATTTAAAAACAACAAGACTTCAAGATTCATTTAATTATTTTGTTTTAATATTACGAATTTTGATTTTGATTTACTACTTAATTAGTTGCTTCACATGAGGATATAAAGTTTAATATCAATAATATATTTATTTTGAGAATATAATTTTATTGTAGAACAAGTAAGATTTATTGTTATAAGTTATCAAATATTAATAATATATTAAAACGATAATATTACAATAAAAGATAAATTTATAAATTAAATATAATAATTATAAAAAAACATGATTAAATATAACAAAAGATGAAAAAAATTAATTTTTCAAAATAAAATTATAAACTAAAGAGCACCTATACATGAAAAAAGGAAATAGAAAAATTAGGTTTATTCTAACTTTAACTTAATAAATCATTTTTAAAAATTTAAGAGAAAAAAATATAGCCCCACCCATTAGCACGTCGATCACATGATGAACAAATATGAGACCAACTAATATCAGTGAAAACACAATGTACGGTTTCACCCACTGGATTTGGAGAACAGATGCCGACATGACATGTGGTTACTATTATGCAATTATATTTACTTTATAAGTTAACTTTTTATCAGATGTATAGTAGTATTAAAATTATTTAAGGATATACTTATATTTACTTTATAACTTTTTTTAAATTGATCAAAATTGATAAAATTTACCTTTTTATGATTATTTTAGACTAAATTATACAATTTTTAAAATAAAATCAATTCTAAAGTACCCTAAAAAAAATATTACTCCAATCACTACCCAATGCCGTAAATTAACACCAATAAAGTTATGTTCCCAGTGGGAAAAAAAGAGGAAGTTCTTTTACCTTAAAAATGGAAAAAAAGGAAATGAATTTAACTATGAAAAGTGATAATGCAGAGTATTGATCTCCTCCCGGAAAATGTTATATTGCCAGAATTGCAATTGAACAAGTATACATCAATTTACTGGGTCATGAAATTACCTATTTGGGTAACATGACATTCCCTAAGTCCTGTAATGGATCGGTTCTATACTCTGTGAACAAAGTTTAGAGAAATCAACTAAGATGTTTAGTTCTCAACTAGGGGTGTTCCATTATTCAAAAAGTTGCCGTATAATTTAGTCATTTTGTTTATAAATTTAGAATCGATTGATTATTTTATTTATAAAAAACATTATTTAATGTCATTAAAACATAATATCACTCACTATAGTATGATTATTTTAATATTTTTCATGCTTTAACATTTGGTAGAATTCATTAAAAGAATATTTTAGTTATTTAATATATTTTCTTTCACACACAACCAACTCAACCTTTCATTTATTTCATTTTTGATATTTTTTAATCTCATCATTAATATAAAATATTGACGAATTAATTAGATTTTTTAACAATTAAAAAAATTAAATAAAATTAATTAAAAGGTTAATTAAATGGACCCTTTACTTTATTCAAAATATAAATCATGTGTTAACCTATCTTATTTTTCTAAAATAATATTTTTTTGTGGTTGAGATTAATTCAAGGAAACCTAAATGCTAAAAAGTTAGTATGTATCTACAGTATTTAGGTATTGTAAAATAATCTTATTATTAAATTGTTTTGTCATGATTTATTACTTTTGGTAGAGTTAGTTGTTCCCCTACCAAAGAAGTAACATAATAAACTTTTTGAAGGGGAAAGAGACAGGGACTTGCTAAGATCATTTTTCTAACATTGTTATCCCGTAGACTAAACATTTAACATTTTTTTCTGGATAAAATCAATAAGCTGTGTTGTATTTAATTGTGCAAATGTTTCAGCCATAGCAAGCCCGAAAAGATTATATGAAAAATATACACTTTCTGTATGACATTAAATTTGCTAAACACCCTTTTGGATATAATATAACAACATCAATGAAGTAGGACAGGGGATAGAGATTTCAGACCCTCGAGAGACACACAGCCTTCTAGTATTCATCATTCAGTATACTAGCTAGTGACATATAAGGTCTCATATATGTCTCTGTCGCAATCCTCGTCTTTTCATATTAATTGCATTAGATTACTGATAGCAACTGAGAGAGAAACAATGTTATTTGCAATTTTAAGTAAAACTAAAAAAATTAATTTTCACCAAATAATAATATCAATCTGTTTAAATTAAGAAATTCAATTATATTCGTAGAATTCGGATTGTATTGGATTGATAAATTTATAATTGGATAGGATTCAGATTAAAAATTATATAATACGTTCGAATTCGGATAAGATTCAGATTGATATATTTTATAATTTGTTGTATCCGATCTAGACCGAATTACTATTAAATTATAAATAAATGCATATTTTATTTTATAATATATTATATTTAAATATTATGCGTACTATAATTATTTTAGATTATTATTTTAACTTAAAGATAAATATATATGTTTATAAAAATTTAATAATTTTATAAACGTATTCTTATTCTTTTGTTTTTTTTAATTGGGAATATAAATAATAATATTTGTTTATGTCATGTTTTATATATGACAATAATTCATAAATAGATTTCAATATCAATATGATCTTATCTGATTTCAAAAAGATCCAATTTGTTCGAATTCAGATTTGTTTGAATTGATTATATCAACGGATTGGATTCGAATTGAAAATATTCAAATCCGTTCGAATCGGATTGGATTCAGATTGATCAAACACAGACAATTTTGATCCGGTGATCACCTAAGGATGCTTCTTAAAAAAATGTAGCTTTTTAACAACATATAAGTACATAAGAATAAATTTATCCAGAAATGGATAGCAATTAGCAAAAGTATAGTTTTTCATTTTTATCTCCATAAAATATTAGAAGTAGAATAATGGAGAATTTAGGTAAGAAAATAGTAGGCAATTTAGTTTCATACCTTCAAATATTCAGAAAACTATGCCTCCTCGATCCTTTGAACTATCAAATTCACTGCTGCATTGGCTGATGAAAATGCCCCATGAAAACTTTCTTGGTAAGAAATTGATCCTAGTTCTCTGGCCATCTTTAACAAAATCACACCTAGGTCTGTCTCATTATCTAGCAAACTCTTATAGTATGAGTGGGCAGCAACCTTGCTTATTTCTACATTTGTAACTTCTGGGCAGTACTCATCATCCAGCTGCTTGTGCAGGGTAACTCGAAGCCATTCTGATTCCTGAATAGATAAAGAATAGGGATCAAGAAAACCAAAATAACCTGTCAAATTTAGACAAAACATCTGTTTCAAAGATGTAAGATTTTCCTGCATATTTGAATGGTGATTCATGTGCTTCAATCCACAACCCTGGGTCATTGCTCAGAAACTTTATTTAACTTATATATTTCCTATCAAAGAAGGAGAGGGACAAAGGTTGGGCAAAAGTGTTTACAGGAGAGCATATTTGAGTTGAGGTTTCTCAGCAAAAAGGGATTGGATTTTAAAGAAGAGAAGCAAGCTTGCATCCCTCTAGACAGACAAAAGCAGAAAATAAAGACAGCACGTTTCTAAAAAAGCTAGCAATATAACTAGATTCCTCAAATTAGAGATGCTTTTATTGATATTGATTGTTAGTGGGCAAAGTGTTGGAACAAATAACTTTTGATGAAAACATCACCTAAAAATAACCTAGAAATATTCATGTTATACCACTAAGAATCAAAAATAAATATGAGAAAGCATACATGAAGTCATAACCATTAATTAATTCTACAACTGAGTTGTTAGTCTTCCAGATCTATACGTTTTCTTAAAGAATTCTTTAGTTTTTTCTCTATTCTCTCTCGCGATAGGATATCAGATATGACTAAAATATAATACATGTGATCTGAGGATTATAACTACTATATAAATATAATTAATAACTATATCTTTATTTTAACCGATCATTGAAATAGATATTAACCTTAGGTCTCTATACATTAAAAACCTACACTTAATTAGATATATTAAAACCCAAATTACTTAAACCTTAGTAGATCACTTTTAAATGAGCTTAATCTTATATAACAGTTTATAACACGTAATTATTCTCGTATAAATCCAACATTGGATTAAGGATTCAACACAAAGCTTGTGTGTTTACTCCAAACCAATTGCATACTTTGTATGTGCAAGAATTTTCTTGGAAAATGTTTCTCTTTGGTTAATAACATGCCAACGCAGCAAAGCAAATGATGGGTTGAGAGTAAACACATCATCTATGGCAGAAGCAATCAATAATATTGCGGCAAATTCTTGATCCAGGTAGCCTATGGAGTAATGCTGGATTGGTAAACTTGGGCAAGAACCGGCAGAAGGGTTCAAAGGGAAAGAAAACATGAGCAAACTTGTAAGCGTAAAACATTACGGATGTCTTCGAATAAGTATATCACTGAAATTGAATATTTCCATAAAAGCAAAAGCACAGAGCACTTGGTTCTCAAAGGGTCAGAAACTATGATCGTCTCTAACACCAAATAAGTACCCTACAAACAAAAATTAGATCCTGATGGTCTGAACAGTCAGTCGTTTGTAAATCGTCGAAGTTAGTAAACCAAATCTATTGTATAATGGCAGAAAAATATTTGGTGGAATCCATTGTTTTCCTGGTACGATCAACCATTAATCTAATAAAATTGGAAATTGAATTGGTATCCATCTACCAGATCATACTACAAATATGCAAGAATCATAAACTACCGAAACAAGTTAACAGATAAAAGCCTAAATTAACAAGAGAACTGCTGTGCTGCGAATTAAACAGAAGGGTCAATAAGATAAGAAAAAGTTATACCTCCAAGGCCTTAGAAGGTACCAACCAATGCTCTGGGACTCTCAAGTCTTGAACTTGGGCATCTGAGTTTTCTTCGTCTTCTTCAATTTGCCCATCGCCTAGTGAGTTCGAACGTGGTTGATATCTTAGAAAAATATGTGGCTTTTGGAGTCCCCTCGAAGTTAAAGAGCAAATTGGGAACGACGAAACCAAGAAATTGAAGGTAGGCGTAGGGACTGTGAGTCTAGTACGAGAAATTGTTGAGAAAGAGACGTAATTACAGATCAGAGGGGCCCTAAACGAATTATAAAAATTCCACATTTTCAACATTTGCACTCTGAATTCTTTCCTTCTTTGAAAGTAAAGTGGCGGGTGGCGGGAAAGAAAGAGACGCTGGAAAGAGGATAACGGATTATATTCGACCTACAGATAAAACCGCCAATTTGGTGCGCTTTTTCTATCGTTTCGGGAAGAGTACACTGTACACCCACATTTTATCTAATATCACCCTTTTCACATTCATCCACATTTGGGGTTAGGTTAGGTTTAACGCACTTTTGTTTATTTTTAACGTTAAAATAAGAAATAAATATTAAAATAATTCGATTAGAGCAATTAGATCATTTTTTAATTTTTAAAATAAAATTTTACTTCCTATTCTCTCTTTTTTAAATTACAGATAATTTAATTTCTTTGAATATTTTAATATTTAATATTAAATCATACAATTATTTTTAAATTTATTTTTATTTTAATGCTAAAAATTAGTCAAATTGTACCAAATTAATATGAGATTATTTGACTTTGCGAAATTAAGTCTAAGCGTGTATTTAGTTTAAATCAAATGGCACACAAAATTATAAAGAGACTAGTGAACTCGAGTCTGATTTGGGTTATAAGGATAGAGTGTGCCCCTATTGATAGCTTAAGTTTTTAGTATGAATAGTTAGTATTATCTCCTTTGGTTTGGTACGAGAACTCGGTCTCGATTTTGAATCTTACCTAACACAAGTTCAAAGTAGATCTTCCTTTTAGAAGAAAAGGATGATATAAGATCATCTGACGTTGCGAACTTAAGTTTTAGTGTGGATTGGATTTGAGTCAGGTGGCACACAAAGTTATAAATAGGTTAGTGAGTTTGAGTATGATCTGGGTTATAAAGATAGGGTGTACCCTTACAAATAACTTAAGTTTTTGGTAGAAATAGTTAATGTTTTTTCCAATGACTCGTCTATGCTTATGCTTATAACCATACTCGCGGGAGAGATCCAACTACGCATGCAAACTTTTTTATTGGAAGGTCTATCACCACTTTGAGCTATAGGGTGGTAGAACTCAAGCTATAAATTCATTTTCTTTTACTTTTATATCCATCCAACATACTTTAATATATATACTTTATATAATCGATACATGTATATGTAATATTATATATATAAATATAATTTATAAAAAAGTCACACATTCTCACACAATTTTATAATTTTTTTTTAGTTTTTTTCTTTATAAATTGGAATGAAACAATATTTTAAGGTTAAGAGATTAAAATGCACCTAAATTTGTTAATTACGATGCATGTATGTTAAATTACATTTTCCCCAATTCTCTTATCATTCAATGTGACGTTAAGTGGAATAGTATATAATGTTATGCTCGTCAATTTAGAAGGACTATATTAGAATTGGGCCTTTTTAAAGCTCCCTCTTGTTACTATTGGACTTGCAGCCCAAATTGGTCAAAACATGCTAGAGGCGCCAAATATCAGAATTCAGGGACCTAATCCAAAAACTCAGCTACGAATCAAAGTGAAGATAAGGAAACTCAGTGAGTGATATATATACTAAACTAATAATATAAGTGAAATTGAGTCACCGTTGGTAGCCGGAAGTGTTATCTTCCGCTTCAATGGCCATAGCAGTGAGTAACTGCTGCTTCTCTGTGCTTACTTCCACCGTTAAATTCCGTTGTTCAGTGTCTGCTCAATGCCGTTTATCCACCTTTCATACCTCCGTTAGTTCTGTCACTTCCAAAGCTACCAATATCAGAAATAAAGCTCCAAATTTAAGCAAAGGATCGTCTTTGTCTTCTTCTGATAAATCTAATGGACAGGTAAAACCCTAATTTTTAAGCTCCTGTTATATATAATGATTAGTTAGAATATTGTTATATAAGACGTTCGTATTTTGGTTTGCTAGGGGCATAAAGAAGCTGTTCCTGGGAGTAAATTGAGAGGAAGATCCAAAAACGAAAGGCATTTCTCTTACGAGGATGGGTACAAAGGTAGAGGCGAAAATTTGGATAAGCTTCGATTAAAGCCAACAACTTATAAATCACTTGGAGTGCAACGAAAAGACAAGAAAGAAGCTGGTTTCGATTCAAAGGAGCAGCAGGTAATTTCTCGTAGATGCAACTTTGCTTAGGTGTTTATCAATTTATTTATTTAGTTGCTTACCATGCGTATTTCCCTTTTATCATTTGTAGTATTAGGCTATAAGGATATATCATACAGTGTCAGTTTTGTAGTATGGTGTTGTTAATAGTAATGCGGATTTTCTCGAACATGAGAAGTTGTTATTAGTGCTTGGCACAAAACCTTGTCTTGCATCAACGCATAAAGCACATTGAGACTGTCATACGTTTCATACGTGAACAAATTTTGAGGAAGGAGCTATAGTGGAGTATTGTCCCTCAGAACATCAAGAAGTTGACTTGCTTATGAAACATCTGCCTAGGACTTGGTTTATACAATTAAGAGGCAAACTTATGGTGCTAAACCACTTTAAGTTTGAGGGGAGTATCAAACAAGTTACTCAGTCTGTTACAGAAACTGTAAAGAGTTAGTTAGGAAGCTTCTACATGTACATGTGTCACTAATCTATTGGACGACTTGTAACTATCTTTATAAATAGAGAGTTGTAACAGTAAGAAATATTAAGAAGAATCGTTTTTCTCATCTTCTGTTTCTCGTGTAAACTCTTCTTTCTAGATCTCTAGTGTTTGTACAGACTACTGTAGTTGTGTCCATGAGACTATGATGGTTTACTTATGTCCAATCGAGTAAGAACTACAAATGAGTAAAAATTAAGTTATAAATAAAAAATCAAATAAGGGAATTAACAATAGATAAAATGTTTCCTATTTTGTACCCTCTTTTGTGACAAGAAAGAGGAATCTGGTTGATTGCTCAAGTAGATGAACCCTATTTTGACTTTAAGTGTAATCAAACATTTCTTCCTTTTTACTGCATTTTTAACAATTTTGTTACTTGGCTATCAGAATTGTTAGTTATTTGTCCTTTTGAGGCATTTTAACCTTCATTGGGCTATTGAACTCGATTTCAGATTGAAGAAGGAAATCTACAGGATGCTGCTTTTCTTAATGCTGTTGTGAAGGTACACTTTCTGTTCCTTTTCTTAATACATTATTATTTTTTGGCTTGCATTTTTCATTTTTGATTAAAGTTCCTGACAATGCCAGTTGTAAGCAGAGCCAGTCATTTTCATGTTCTATCCTATCATGTTATTATAAAAAATTGCTGAATCTGTTGCTTTTAATAATGGCTATTCAATATGAATTATTGTTTCTGATATATTTATAGGTTTACTGTACACATACGGCACCCAATTACTCTCTTCCTTGGCAAAAACAAAGGCAATATACAAGTACTGGCAGGCAAGTCTCCACATATTATTCCCTTGCCTTTTTTCCTTGAAATAATCTTCTTGGAATAAGAAAATTAAACCTGTATTTCCCCTCATGCAGTGCTTTTATGATTGGGGATGGGAAACTTGTGACAAATGCACATTGTGTTGAACATGATACGCAGGTAGGTTCTATTTCGTACATAATCAAGTAGCTAGCTGTGGGATATACCGCAATTGTTCCCTGGACAAATAAGATTTTAGATTTATTTATTTATTTGCTAAGAGGTTTCAGATTAGTTGTATAACAAAGAAAACCTTTAAAAAGAAAGAAAGAAGAATAATGTCTCAAGTTATTTTAAGACTCGTTTTAGCATGATCCCTTCTGATTTAGTCATAATGTATTGTATAATATATATCATTCTTCTCCTTATTCTTTCCTTGCCTGTTGGCTGCGGTGTCACATATAATGCTGTAACTTATTACATATTTTCTATTAAATATTAATGGAGAGTGTCAAATTTTGAGTTGTGGCTCTTTTTGTGGAACCGTTGTTGAGCATTAGCTGATTTATTTGCTTTTGGGTGAGGTGCCACAAAAGTCCCTTAGATTAGGTTATTTGTGTCCTTTAGTCCCTTAGATTTGAAATGGTATCATTTAGTCTCTTAACTTTGTAAAAATTATCAATCGAGGACAAACTATGTTATTTTAATGATTTTTTATTTACAATATTATCATTTTCAGTTAAGTAATTAAAATACGAGTCTTAACATGAATAAAAGTGAAATTTAATATGAAAAAATTTAAGAAAAAATTTGACAATAATAAAATTCAAACAAAAAGTTGTTTAAATATATTTTTCAATTATTAATAAAAATCAATAAAATATTAAAATAAAACATGTAGTAATTAAAAAAAATATTAAAATGAATATTTTGTGAATTTTTTTCATATTAGTTATAACTTTATCATTATTGTGTTTTAATCTCGTTTAATCATTTGACAGAAAAATAATAATATTTTAATAGAAAAATCATTAAAATAATATAATTTTTCCTTAATCGATTTTTTTTTCAAAGTTATGACACCATTTCTGATCTTAAGGGACTAAACATCACAAATGACTTAATCTAAGGGATTTTTATGACATTTTTCTGTTCAGCTTTTATGGTGTAATAAAGTCTGCAATTCAGCAAACAGTTGTAGATTGGAAATCCAGCTGTTAGTCACAATATGTTTAGGGGATTTCATTGAAAATAATTTGCATCATGATATATCAGGTTGTGTCAAAAAAAATAAAATTATTCTTTTTCCTTTTCTGAAATATCAGGTTAAAGTGAAGAGAAGAGGAGATGATACCAAATATGTTGCCAAGGTATGTCTATATGCAAATATGTCATGTTTTATCCGTATGTTACTCCAAAGTTGCATTTCCTCTTAGAAGTCTCCGAAAGGCTTGTCTAGTTGACTATGAATTGTCAAGCAAAGTAAATAAGTTTTATTGTTTCACATAATGCAGTTACAAGTATAATAAGAATGAGCATCCTTGAAAGAAACCAGCAGTAATTTTTAGCATTTGTTGAATATGTGTTACTTTATAGTAGCAGGTGCAAGGTGTCTGAAAAAAAAGATTAACGCGAGTTTCAATTGTATCTCATAATTATTGATTTTGGGGCCTCTTGGATTTGATTGCTTATTTGCATTCCACGTTAATAAACCAAAATTAGAGATATTTATTTTTCAGTTAGTCATTGAATTGACTTGTACTAAAGTTAACTTAAATTGGTACTCTACTCCTTGAAATTAATAAGATGGTGCAGTTCACATTCTTCTGAATGCTCTAATTTGTAGGTTTTAGCCAGAGGCGTTGATTGTGATATAGCTTTGCTCTCAGTGGAAAGCAAAGAATTCTGGAAAGGAGCTGAACCACTCCAATTTGGACGTTTGCCCCGTCTTCAGGTTCAAGTTGCCCTTATCATTTCCTCTCTTTTAAAATAAGTTTACCCTTGTATTTCTCATGTGCATTTTATAATTTTATTGTGTCATACTGAAGGTAACATCTGTATAGGAATTATTTTCCAATTAGCAAAGAGTCTAATAGCTGGTTGACAAAGGGTCTTGTGGTGTAATTTTGTTTTATTTTTTCTGCTTGTTTTTAGTTATAATAGCCTTACAATTTCCAAAACTGCTGTAAATTGAAAGATATACTTAGTTACTAGTGTGTAATTTAAAATGCTGTGTGGCTTGACAATGGGCAGGATGCAGTAACTGTTGTTGGATACCCCCTCGGAGGAGATACCATTTCCGTGACGAAGGGTGTTGTGTCCCGTATTGAGGTACGTACTCTGTTGATTCAATGCAGATATATATAAAACCATATATGACAAGCCACTTGTATAATTTTTTTGGCAATGCAACTGAATCATTTTTAAAACATGTGATCCTTGTATATCCTTTTGTGGAAAAGTTTCGGATGTAACTGGTATACATTTTATTTGGTGTCTCACCTTTAAGTGTTCTTCTGAGATGATTCTTCCAATATTTGTTGGGCCCATTAACCTGTGTATTAACACATGTCAGACTGTCAGAGTAAAGATCTCATCTATTTATGAGTTACATAAGATACTTCCTGTCTGTTGTTCTGGCATTGTGTTAAAATGAACGGTGTCAAGTTACTTATGGCTCTGCATGGATTTTGTGTAATCAGGTTACGTCATATGCACACGGTTCATCTGATTTATTGGGTATTCAGATTGATGCAGCAATAAATCCTGGTTTGTTTGCTGTTCTACCTCTTTCTATTTATATATCTTCCTTGCTGAATTCACTGCACCACCTCAATATTTTAAAGGGCATTGCTTCACAGACCAAGTCTTTGTATAGCCATTGCTTATATAGCCATAAATATTAGGTAATAGCGGTGGTCCGGCATTTAATGACCAAGGGGAGTGCATTGGTGTTGCATTTCAGGTAATTTTTTGACCTTTTTTCTTTTTTTTTCCCTAGTTTTTTTGTTTCATATTATTTTTTCACATGACACTTTCTTTAGGTTTACAGATCTGAAGAGGTTGAGAATATTGGGTATGTGATTCCAACAACAGTTGTATCTCATTTTTTGAACGACTTTGAGAGGAATGGGAAGTGCACTGGTGAGGAATTATTTATTTTAATTTGTATTACTTATTTATTTATTGTGTGAGGCACGATTGGATTTTCATCTACTTAAAGGGTGAAGTTTTTTTTTTTTTTGCAAAGCCACCTGAATTTTTTATTCTGTCATCTTCCTCAAAGAATATTGTCTTTGCATTTCAAAATCAGTATCAGAAGTAGATGTAAGGATGCCTATCCATGCATATTTCATCATGTATCAAATAGCAGAAATAATTCATCATTGTATTACACTTGCGAGTGTTCGTTTTTTTTCTTTTTTAATTTTCTGCTGTCTTCTTTGCTTGGCTATTGGAGCCTTTGGATTGGTCAATATAATTGTTCATTAAGCTTTCCTATTTGATATGTCTATTCAGTGTGTGTATTATTCTTCACCAAAAGTTTGTGATTGTTGTTAGAAAAGATGCATCCCAATAATCGTGTCTCTTCGTGCTTGTTCTTATACGTGCACAAAAACTTTGTTGGGAAGTAGATGGAATCAATTAATTTATCTGATGGTTGTGTTCTAAAATTCATTTGAGTTTTGTGGATGGAGAAGAATAACAGAATTTTTAGGGATACTGAAATTGGTAGCAATTTTTTGTTGGAGAAAGTTTTGTTTTTGGCCTTGTATGATGATCCTCATTTTCAAAAGAGTTTAAAAATTACTCTGTTTTGTATAAGCAATAATTGGGTAGCTTGTATGATGGAGTTTTGTAAAGGATAGGCTATCTTATAGTTCTTTGAATGGATTGTTTGTCCACTCTTTGTATGTTTTTTATTTAAAACAAAAAAATCGTTCCAGTTGTGACTGAAACTTTTTTCCATGTATGGCTTTTAAATTCTATCATAGCTCATTGTTGCTTTTTTGAGTGCACCTAAACATTTTGTGATTCAAAACCATTATGTGTTCTTGGTCATACAATTTACATTAACGTTATCATCCAGGTTTCCCCTGCCTTGGCGTATTATTGCAGAAGCTGGAGAATCCAGCATTACGTGCATGCTTAAAAGTACCATCTAATGAGGTACAAAACTTCTAGTTGAACTGATTTTGTGGACCAGGCAATGCAAGCGTAAAACATTTTACATATCTGTGAAGCTGGTATCCTCTTTCCTTTTCACCATAACTTTCCAGGACGAGTTAGTGGTCATCAACATTTTTTTGTTAGTAACTTGGTTGTTTTCCTTGTTCAGTTGTTTATGGTGTTGATGAGTAGTATTTTTTTGGGGTGGGGGAGTTTAGGATGGTTAGCCAGCATCTACAGTGTGGGAATTGATTAAAAAAATTGTGGAAGGACTTGATGATTGGAGAAAGTAAGGGTCAAAATGTTGCATCTACCGGATGTAAATAGTGGGAAAAGGAATCGTCTGGATATTAATATATGTAGAAGTGAGAATTCGATGTGGGATGGAGGTAATCATTAAGTCATGACGTTGGGGTGTTGGGGTCAACATATTACACGAAGATGAACTCTTTTTTTTTTGGTTGCACAATATGGGAATACTCACATTGATGATTAGGAGATGTCTAAATATAAATACACTTTACTAATAATACATAAAAATGTATCATCTGTAATAAGAGAGATGTACGTTAGGGAGGTGGACTAGAACCCAATCAAGTAGTAGCAACATAGTCTTTGAGGTGTGGGCAACTCGATTTATATTATTGGCTCCGTGCCTGTAATGTACTTGTTCATCTAGGAAATCTTGCATATCTTTCCTTAAGTTAAGAATAAAATTGGACAATTCTTATGATACTAGGACCTCGACACATGTCAAAAAATAAAGTTTAATTAAAAGTTAATTTAAAATAATGATAATAATAAAAGTAAATATTAAACCTCAACAGATAAGATAAGATAATTAGGCTCTATGAATGAGATAGTAGGTCCCAATGAGTAAGGTAGTCATTGACAAAGATTCAACACAATAAGAAAGATCAAATTCAGTAAAAACCCCAAGAAATCAATAAATACAAGATGTGAGGTAGTAATCTCATTAAGCATAGAAGTTGAGATAGAGAAATTCTAATAAGAATATTGCGTTTGAAGTTATTCAATAGTAAATTAGAGAGAGCTTTAGAGGTAAAAACATAAAATAAAAGGAAAATTTTGGAAATAAATATACAAAATGAAGTATATTATATTAAAAAGGGGAAAAAAGGGGAAAAAAGGGGAAATTATGGAAGGGCTGTTTACATATTATATTAAAAAAATGAAAAGAAGGAAAAAAATAATAAAAAAATAGAACCTATGTAGACCAAAAACTCAAAAACAAACAAGAAAAATAAAAGCACAAAGACGATAAGAAATGGTTTATGATTTTATTTTTTTAATTCCTTGGGTAGATAGTTTTTAAAATTTTTAAAACGTCAAAAGGTAGTTTTTATAAGTTAAAAACAACATGATATAGTTATGGACCGTGATAGTCAAAGCTTAAAGAAAACTCCAAGAGTATAGAAAGTACAAACAATTGGAGATCGAATCATTTCAAAATATTTTTAAAAAATTGTGTATATTAAATAAGGATAAGTAGTTATGAGACGTAATTATTACTTAATAGAAAAACCAGATATTAAAAAATTATTATTGATATTATTATTAGAAAAGGCTCTGAGATTTGAGGAGATAAAAAAATTTGGGCAGTTGGTTTTTAAAATAATTATAATTAAGAGGTAGTTTAATATTACAATTTTTTTAAAGGGAATTTTGATATTAAAAAAATCAAATCTTTAAAGAGGTAGAATCTGAAAAGGCATTTAAGAAGACCTTTAGTGAATTTTTTTGTCAGTAGTAAGTGTCTGCAACTTAAGAATGTAGACATTGAAAATAAATTGAAAAAATTGATGATACTGGTTAAGGAAAAAAGAGAATTTCAATAAACTAGAGCCAAATCGCATTAGAAAACTTGACTAAAATGATTAGAATCAAATATGTAGAATGCCAACACACAATTCAGATAAATTGAATCAATATAATATATCTAAGTAAAAGATAGATTTAACATATAATAAATTGTTAATTTTAGAAAGAAAAAAAATCAAATAACTTTTGTCTCGCATAATGGGATGCCAGAATGTCGTAAATTAACAATGAAGATAGCACTCAATTGTGAACCCGAAAACTTGACAAAGAAAATTGCTTTGTTGCGTTATTATTCAAGGTTTTATTTAATTTGCAATTGCGTTGTGAAAAGAGAATAAAATAATACATAAAAATCGGCAATGATTGTATCAAAGTTTGAAGAAGATTGATCTGGGTTCATCACATACTTTCATCGTCTTTCTTCTTTGAGCATTGCCTTTCTTTGTATAATGTTTGAGGTGGAGTTTAGAGACTACTAAGGGAAAGGAAATAGTGTTGCATGAAGATGAAACTTGAAAGACATTGACTATTAGACCTCATTGTTTAGATTGATAGATGGTGTAAAGCATGCAATATCACTTTTTTAGCATGGTTAAAGCTTGAGATGTCAACTTATTCAAGTTTTATTATCTGGGAATAATATTGTAATATTGAAAAATAATGAGAATATATATATATATATATATATATATATATATATATATATATATATTCTATGAATACCCTTATTTTAACAAGTTTGATTATTTGTAGCTGATTGTTAAATTTAATGCTTTTCTCATGATAAATATAGCTTTGAAAAGTCAGCTATTTTCTTGCCTTCAACTAAACTAATAAGATCTTTTCATTTTATTGCATCTGTATTGTGCAGGGTGTGTTGGTACGTAGAGTTGAGCCTACTTCTGATGCATATAATGTCTTGAAGGAGGTATCTTGACCATTTACAGCTTCAACAGCTCTGTAATGGGGTTGCACTTTTACTTAACTGATTCTTTTAAAACCCTATACCTTTTTTTCTTTTTGCACGTATCAGTGTAGCGGATTACTTTAATCAGCCTTGCCATATACCATGAATGCTTTGAAGTGATGTTATTTAGAAAGGAAAGTAGCAAGAAACCGGAATGAAGGGAAAGAAAGAAAGACGTAAAATTAGTAACTGTGTTTTATGGAAAGTGCTCTAGTCTCTAGAGTTAGAAGCTATGAAGCTTGGTATTTTAAAATTTAAGCATGCAACCAGTAAGATGGATTTCCTTCTTTCAGACCAAAAAAATGGTTTGTTTTCACATTTGCTAGTTGCTACACGAATGCCTTCTTTTTTCAGTGTGTATATTATTTCTCAGTTGTTTGTTATCATGTTAAAATGGTTCCAAGAACAGTTAATAAAAGAAAAAGTACTAGGCATATTTCTTAGATTTTGCTTATTGAGACTCCAGCAACTGATGATGTATTTTGTTACTGACGACAGTTGTGCTTTTACAGGGGGATGTGATTATAAGCTTTGATGATGTTCATGTAGGGTGTGAAGGAACGGTGCCATTCAGGACGAATGAACGGATTGCATTCCGCTACCTCATTAGTCAAAAGTAATGGACAAATTTAATTAGGACTACATTTCTGGTTTTTTTGTTAAATTGATTCGAAGTTACAATATTACATTCCAAAATATGCTGGAAAACCTCCACTGTGAATCGTTGGATTAAGGCGATTGTTTTCTGTCTAAACTGTCTATTCCACCTAACATGTCCCATCTCTTTTATAAGTTAATGGGGATAGTACTATGTATGAGATGAAGGTGATTTGGCAACAAAACTGTAGTTTGACAATGTTTAATCTCTTAATGTTAGGGTTTTGTAAGAACTGGTTTAATTTCCATCACCAATATTGTCTATTGGAAGTCAACATGCTTAAGTATTTGGGAAAACTCACGACCTAGGTTTCAATAACAATTGTAGTATATTTTACCATCTAATTTGAGTTATCCCTATTTTACAATGTCTTAACTCAGCTACACAACTTGTGTAACAAATTCTAAGATGACATATTAAAACTCGAACCTAAATTGTGAAATTTTGGCAATCTCAATGCTGTAGTAGGCAATTTCCTTAAATATTTTGCATATGTAGTTTTACTCATTGGCAAGCTTCGAATCTTCTAAACTGAAATTTTTTATGGTGCCCTGGTACCACTTTTGTCATATCTGTTTTAGTTCTATTATGTTCAGTTATGGTGTTATGATAATTTAAAGTCTAGAAAAATCTAATTATGCTCTTACACAGATTTGCAGGTGATGTTGCAGAGCTTGGTATTATCAGAGCGGGGGAACTTATGAAAGTTAAAGTGGTTTTAAACCCACGTGTGCATTTGGTAAAACATTTAATGTGGCTACTTCCAGATTTTTCAGTGTTCTGACACCAATTAGTAATTAATTTTCATTCATCATGCCAGGTTCCTTATCATATTGATGGCGGTCAGCCATCCTACTTTATTATTGCTGGATTGGTGTTTACTCCACTCTCGGATCCACTTATAGAGTATGTTGGGTCTTTTCTCCGAGCTCCCTTATTCGTAAATGCATCTTTTATCACAATAATGTTACTGACAATTTTAGATCTTTCACTTCGTCCACAGGGAGGAATGTGAAGACTCAATTGGGGTATGTTGAGTAGAATGCAAGACAGTTAAACCTAATATACTACTAAACTAAATTTCTGTTTTGAAAAGGCATATTTTCTGATTTACACTTTTCTTTAGCTGAGGCTATTGGTAAAGGCACGCTATTCCACGGCTAGATTCAAAGGGGAACAAATTGTTATCTTATCACAAGTAAGTTGAGCTGCTATTTCAGAACATCATGCATCAAGTGTCCTTCGGTGTGAATTTATAGTTCTATTGGGGCCTTTAAATTGTTAATACTGTTGAGTAAATTTTGTTAGTCTTTTTTCTTGCTCATAGGTCTTAGCCAATGAAGTTAACATTGGATACGAAGATATGGGCAATCAGCAGGCAAGTGAGCTAGTGTTATTGACTACTTATATAACTCTTCTGCCAACTACATGCATATGCTCAGCTCAAACGTTAATTTGCAGGTCTTGAAGTTAAATGGAACTCGAATTAAAAACATTCATCACCTAGCACACCTTGTAGATTGTAAGTGATCAAGCGATCATTCATTCTCAATTTTTCCTCTTTTTACTTTTTTTTTTTTGGTTCTCATAATATTTCTACAATTTTAATTGTTTTTCCTGTGATCATAAACAGCATGCAAAACTAGGTATTTAGTCTTTGAATTTGAAGACAACTTCATAGTTGTCATGGAAAGGGAAGCGGCTACTACTGCTTCTTCCTGTACTCTCAAAGATTATGGCATTCCATCTGAAAGATCTTCTGATCTTTCGGAACCCTATCTCTGTGTGGATTCATTGGGAGACAACCAATCACAAGACCAAGAATTTGGTGAAAGCCCTGTCTCAAATATGGAAATAAGCTTCGATGGAATCATTTGGGTATAGTTGCTTCACCTAATTGTTCAGAGTTGAATCTTAAATTTCAGGCCAAGTTATTTTAAGGCCACTTGTCTCGTACCGGAATAACACACTCCAGAACCTGCTTTCACTGTTATAATAGGAGTGAAGTTTGAATCCGATTGGGGTCACGTGTGAGTCTTTTCATTTATCTCCCGTTGTACTAGTTAATAAAAAATCTTACTTATTCTTTATTGTTTTCTGGGGGTGGTGACTCTGGTTTCTATGTATATTGGTTTCTACCAATTTTCCTCGCCACTTTTGTTAAGATGGCATAAATTGTACTTAGCAGCTGTCTCAGCCTACTGAGGATTTTTTTTTAAATAACGAGGATTCAAATTATTATTATTTTTACTTGAAGAGGATTTCAATTACTACTATAACGATGCAGTTGAATTATTTATAAAATATAGGGAATACCATTTATTTTGTAGGGTTAAGGGTGTAAATGTCCCATAGATTTTACAAAATGAGCGGTTTAATTTTGTTGCTTTTAATAAGAGTGTTTTAATCCTATAATTTTCTGAGCGATTTAATTTTATAATTTTGAAAAAAATATGTTTTAAGTCCTAAAAGTTCAAAACTAGAGTATTTATGTGTACTATTTTTAAGATTAAAGTGTACTTGTTTTTTAAAGTATGAAGTTTAAAACACTTTAGGATTAAATTGCTCGTTTGCTCACTTTGTTTTTCAAATTTCCTATGCAAAAGTAACAGAACTAATTGGAAGCTTGATAAAACATAGAAATGAAAACGTGCAGTTTACATTTAGCGAAACGAGTTTAAAAAAATATACTATAGGAAAAATGAGAAGGAAATAAGAGGATGCCATGGTTTTTAAAACAAAAAATGGACAGAAAAAAATAATGTTGGGAGTGGGATTTGAACACGTAACCTTTCGGACGAGAACCTCAATTTGACACCTTAGAATCTAAACAAAATAATAAAAGAAAAACCGCCCACTCTTCCTAAGTTGTTGGAATGGGCTGGAATTTGGGCACCTGGTCCATATCTGTCTGTCACTCTGGATTTTCTGTTTTGCCACCAAGATAATGACAATATCTTTTCCAATTTACCAGCGACAAAAGCAAGCTTGACCACCGTCTCCACCATTGCCACAGTTATATTATTTTGATTTCTTAAGAACCTTTTTATTATTTATCTGTATCTTTTTTCACCTATATAGTTATATGAATGACTACATTTCACACTTGGTTTGCTTAGTTTTAGTACGTTGAGTGAAAGTATTTTTTATCAACTTGGGATTTCCTTATTTTCTCTCTAATATTCACCGTAAAAGTTTGTCATTTGTCTTTTTTTATAAGCACCATTTGGGTACAGGGAGGGAATCATTAAATCATGCTTTCTTTATTTTGAAAATGAGTAGAATCAACCAAATCAACTATCATGTGATTCTCAAAGTATATTATTTTCCTTATAAAAATGCCTAATACATATTATCTACTTGATAATATTCTTTAATTAAGTTACACGTCCTTTTCTTTTACACAGTTCATATATTTTTTTAGGGGACTCACAGGTTTGTGACTCAAGATAGTTCTAATATCATATCAAAACAAATAAAGTAGCATTAGCATTAGTTAACATTAATCCAATTATATAACTCTCTTGGCGTAACCGTAACAGATCATTTTTACTTTTAGAGATTATCAAGCAAAATTTAAATTGCAAGTGCCATTATAATTCCAAGTAGCATTGCAGCTCTATTACAGAACCACACTAGCAAATACTAAAAAATAATAATAATAATGTAGAGGTTCCTCAAGACCACTTGATAATAGCCAGTAAGAAATTACCAATCTATTTATATCCGATCAAGACAAGAATTAATGAAGAATAGACATATCAATAATTAATAAAACCTTCAAAAAAAAAAAAAAAGATTCACGAGCTAACTAACTGCAACAACCATGTAAATATATAAATAAAGAAGTCACGAAGTCTTATATCCTCCTGTGCTACAGAGTAAATCACAAATCAACCTTTGTCTGTTAGCAAAACACAAAGAGCTGTATCTTCCCAATATTAAACTGGTTCCCCTTTTTCTTTGCCCACCTAAAGTAAGACCCCACTACAATTTTTTCAATAGAATCTTTTAAGCCATAATATCAACCTTTTAACCCTCCTAGATTTCTCAAGCTAGTTAGTATCCTTCTCTTTCAAACAAAAGCTAATTCTTTTTTAAAGTTCCCACTCATAAGTGAATTGATTTCCTCATCATTTATGGCTTCCTTTTGGTCATTCTTGTTAGTGCTCATTGTATCTATGGCTTACCATGTTACATTATCTTTAGCAACTCAACTAGATATGAACATTTCAACTATTTCAGATTCTCCAGCTTTGTTACCAATTGTCCCTCTGTCCTCTCCAGCTCTGTCTCCAGACATAACTCCAGGTGGTAAACCACTTTCTCCATCTCAGTCATCACTGCCTACTATTCCATCGACTCCAAGCCCTCCAAATCCGGACAATTTTCTCTCTCCTGAACCTCAATTGACATTTCCACCATCTGGATCTTTGCTAGAAGCATCTTCTTCAACGTCTTTAACTTCATCTGGATATCTCATTCTAGTTATGTTTCTGGGTCTCTGCTGGTTTTCTGCATAATTGGGCCATTTGGTATGTGAGAGAGATAAATGTTGGTGATAACACCACTATAATTCCCACTAGGTCATTGAATTATTATTACGAGTGTTTCTAGTAATTATCTTAGCAACAAAAGTGTTTCTACGATTTATTTAGTGGCTAGTGTTTAGTAAAAGGAATGTACAAACAAAACAAAGGCTTATTGGATTTCTCTGTTTGTCTTTTTTTCTTCTTGTTAATGCAATGATCCATTTAAGGCTGTAATATAAGACCAAAATGAACAGAACTATATATTGACAAAAACTGAATTACAAACCACTAAAGATACTAGTAATGCCTCAGATTACCTCAAAAGAAAGCAGTATAATCTAACTCTAGTTTGGAGGGTTGAGCCCAAACAGAGACTACAGACATACATATGTATATATTGTGTTGTACTCTACATGACTATACTAGTAATTACTTGTCTACAGAGCAACAATAGTAGCGTCATATCTTGGAGTGTCCTTGAACAGCCTCCATAGAAGTGTCTTCTTTAACTTGTTGAACTCAAAGGGGCTCCATTTTTTGGGGGAGTCTCTCACAAGAAAACTTCTAAGCTTCAAATTATCCTCCTTAAGTACGTCCACTGCTAAACTCAGCTGCCTTATGACTTCTATCTTCTCTTTATCTTTTTGCCTTAATTGATCCTCCTGAATTCTATTTTCTTCCACAAGTATCTTTATTTCTTCCTTCACCTTCCTCACTTCTTCATAATTAACTGCATAAAACCTTAACTGTCTTGTTACCTCTAAATTCTCTTCATCCTTCTGAATTAATTGTTCCTTGTGCATTTTGTTTTTTTCCTCAAGTTTCTCTACCTCTTCCTTCAACATCCACATTTCATCCTTGTGCATTTTGCTCTTTTCCTCAAGACCCTCTACTTCTTCTTTCAACTTCCTAACTTCATCCTTCTGCATTTGGTCATTTTCCTCATGTCTCTCTACTTCTTCCTTCAACTTCATCATTTCATAATAATTGACTTCATTAAAACTTAGCTGCTTTGTCACCTCTATTATCTCTTCATCTTTGTGCATCAATTCATCCTTCTCATTTCTGTTCTCTTCCTCTAGCCTCTTTATTTCTTCCTTAAGCTTCTTCATTTCATCGCAACTGGCCTCGTTTAAAGCTTCCTCTTCTCCCGTTTCCTTGCCAGTTATGATGGTTTCTTCGCAATTGGGATCATGTGTGTATGATTTAACTGAGTCCTCCGGGTCACATGCCTCATAATAGCTATCATAGCTATCATAGGTTTGATTTTTCATGTACGGTAACTTTTCTGACTCATACAATTTGGCAGAAGAAAGAGGTGGTTCTAGGCTTGTATGTAGACATGTTGTAGAATCAGATTTAAGTTGGTCATATTTCTCAGCTAATGAACGGTGAGCTCGATAGAACTCTTCAACCATGCTGATCAATTCAGGACGTTTCTTGTAATACATTTCTGCACGTTGGGCAAAGGAATCTGCATCTTGCTCTATCAGTTTTAGGATGGACTCTGTCTTCTCATCTAGCTCTGCATGGAAAAAAAAGGACTAACACATTCATGATCTTTTTTTGGTCAAACAGAAACATTCATGATTAAGAACCAATAATTACTAGGAAAATAATACATTCAAGGGAATCTGCGTAAAGAGAGAATGGTAAATGATGCGCACAAGATATTACAATATATTAGAACTATTACAAAATAAGAAGTATAGCATACAAGTTACAAAGCCATCAAAAATTAACATATTTGATAAATCTTATAGGTAGTTCTATGGCCATCAAAAAGTTAATATTTTTGCTAATGTCAAAACAAAGTTCCTATTTTTAGAATAGAAAGCATGTCATTGATGTAATTTGATCCCTTAGATTAAAAATGATGCTACTAAGTCCTATTCCTTTAGAAAAATGAGTTAATTAAGGACAAAACATATTATTTTAATGATTTTTTATTAATTTTTTTAATAATATTTTAATGAAAATTATTAAAATAATATAATTAATCCTTAATTGATCCATTTTTTTCAAAATTATAAGACTAAATGACACAACTTATCTACCTAACCAAATGATACAAATGACCTCATCTAGGTACCTTCATGACATTTTTCACATAATTACTTTAAGTATTAAATTATTAGGTAAAATATTTAATTGTTCCAACACTAATCTTTTCTGCTACAAAGATATCAATTTCCATCGTATGGGCAAGTGGAATGTACAAACTGTGAAAGAGTAAGCACATAGTCACCTGGGTCACCAATTGAGTAATTGAAGTCAAAAACAGAATCTTATCCCAACAACAAAAAGAAGACATCAGCCACATTGATTAGATGTAGTAGTATTAGACTGTAAAACATGTGATACTTAAATGAAATCTAAATTCATTAATAAGCACCTAAAATCTAACATTTGTTTACTAGCAAACCCTATTTCAATTAAAAATACAATCTAAATAGATGGGCTGAACTTGAATAATAAAGAGAGAATTCAAAATCAAAGCATCTAAAAAGGCTTGAACTCTAACGAAAGAGATAAGGGAAAGATTTGGAGTACCTTCAAGAGTAGATTGTAACCATGGAGAATGTTTACAGGTGTTATGACTGTCAAACCACCACCAGTGTGATGCTAATGCCTCCCTTTTCATCATTTCCACCATTTTATTCCCTTTTGCCTCTCTGTTTCAGTTCAAATTATATAGCTTGAATCCCATCAACGTCGAAATATAATGGACAGATTTAACCTAATGTGTGTGGGCAAATGATGAAATTGAAATAACAAAGAAACCCAGTCCCACATAAAGAAGAACATCTTTGCAATTTTAAAAGAAATTTGGAGGGTCAATTAGGTAATTTCATATTATAAATCAAGAGGGAAGCCTCACATTTCAAAATTGATAAATTTAATTGTTCACACGAAAAAGAAAACAAAACTATTCCTTTTATCTTCCAAAAGAATTTCTGAATTTCAAATAAGAGGCGGTGGGTTACCCAGTTTCTTCAAGAAAATCAAAGGCGGAAAAACACTCAAGAAAGAACCAAGTGAGTCTTCTGGTCATTCGAAAACTGAAAACACTTAGAAGAGGACTAGTCCAATCTAATAATGACCATTTCAAGCTAAAAATATCCGACCACCATTGATTGATACTGCGAAGCCACGGAACTGAACAGAGAGAGCTATCTTCACCAAAAAAAAAAAATCCGAGAAATTCAAAATTCGAAGAGGAGAAAATTTATACATAGCTAGAGAGAGTTTACCAGGTTCTGCATGCTATTGCTTTTAGTGGCGGTTGAATCCTAGAACTCTCTGCTCTCCTCTGTCTCGCTCGCTGTGAGTATTGTATGTGTTTCTCCACTTGTTTCGTCTTCTTATTACAGTATGCCTATTGCCGACTCATCGATGACAATGAGAAGGTACACGTGTAGACTAGTTGAAATAGACACATTTCTCACAATCGGAGGTGCAAATATAGAAGGTTGAATACATTTACATACATACCATATAATTAGAGATTTTTTTAAAATAATTATATATTTTTTTAATTTAAAATTTAGATCGGATATTAAGTATTTTAATTTTATAAATTTTTAAATAAGTTATATTAATTTTATAATTTAAAAATAATTTTAATTAAGTAAAAAAATTAAATATTAAAAAAATTCGAATATAAAATAAAAATTATATATTTTATTAATAAAAAATATTTAAAAAAAACTTTATTCTCATTTTTTTTTCTAATTCTCTTTCTAGTATTTCACTCTCTTTTTCACCCTTTTTCACCCTTTCTCTCTCTTTCGCTCGCTTTTTCTCTCTCTTTTTTTTTTCTTTCCTCTTTCTTTCTTTTTATCTCTCTATTTCTCTATTCATTTTACTGTCTTTTTCTCTTACTCGCTTTCTCCCCTATTTATTATTTTTCTTTTCAATTTTATTTTTTATTAATAAAATAATGATAAAAAAAGTAAAAAAGAAAGAAAAAATGAGAGAACAAGTAAGAGGAGAGAAAAAAAACTAGGGGAGAAAGAGGAATTGTTTTTAAATATATTTTTAATAAAATATATAATTTTTATTTTATTTTAAAAAAATAATTTTTTAAAATTTGTAATTTAATTAATTATATTTTTAAATTATAAAATTAATAAAAATTACTTAAAAATTTACATAATTAAAATATATAAATCATTGTGCAATAAAATAACTACCTAATCGAATGGACACATATCTAACCTTGGAGCATATCTCACGTGAGGTGCAAATATAGAAGGTTGAAATCAGATTTTATTTTATTTTTTTGTTTTAAATTCTATTACTCACTGTACTCTAATTTAGAGCAATTTTATCTGTGTCTAATAAACATAAACTCTATTTATATATTAAATTTTTATTAACTTTTATAGATAAACTCTAATATTAAATAATATATAGCTAGCTAATATTTATGAATTATGTAACTTATGTTTGAATTGGGACGTAATAAGTAAGGCTAAATAAATTTTTACCTTAATTTAAGGTATAAACATTTATAATGTGATTGACTAAATATAAGTTAAAACTCTCATATTTATCTTAAATTTTATTTTTTAGTAGATAATTTTATAAAATAATACTATATAATATTAATGTATAATTTTTACACTTAATTGTGTGGTTAAAATATAGAATAATATGAATATAACAAGGAGAGATAATTTATGAGTTTATAATATCTAAATGATATTAAATACAAAAATATTTTCCAATTTCATGATATGATCACAACACATTATTTACGTGAACTGATTAGGTAGTAAAATAAAATTATCACCTAAAAATATGTCAACTTTTATAAATAAAGGGTAGCATGATCCTTTGTGGAAAGGATAACAATGAGATGGAGATCGAGTTTATAAGACTAATTACTGATCCATAATCTTAATTTTTGGTTTACATTGTATGGTTCATTAAATAATAGCAATATCTTAAATATTGGCTTAAAACATAAATAGATATAGAGAGTACGGCCAAGTTTATGTCCAAGTATTTTGCATGCAATAACAAGAGGTTATTATTAATACACAAATCCAACAAAATAATTAAAAACTGTAATAGTTCTTAAGCATAATGTGCCCAGAGCAATAAGGTTCCAATGTATAATTGATGTATTATATCATATAGTTCACCACTTATCCCCAAAGGATTTAATGAACAACCACAGAAGATAAGAAGCACACTAGAATTGAAGCTCAAGCTTATAACCTTTAAAAAATGAACCACCTTATTAAACAGAGTTTAAACTGTTTGCAAAGGTTAAAAAAGTATGCCTTCAGATTGTGGACGTACCAAAGGTGATGATGAAAAAAGATACTAAAGTTCCAACATGCAGCACCAAACACGATGATTGTCACGAAGTTAAAAAAAAATTGCTTTTTTTTACCTGAAACCTGTCAAAAAAGAGGATGATAAATCAGGACCTTAATCATTAAACTAAACAACATCTAGAATATTTTAGTGTCTTAACAAAAACGTGTAGGATCTTAAAGAGAAAAATTTGAAACTAACCCAGCATTAAAGATAATGCGTGAAAGAAGGTAAATAAAGAATATTTCTTCATTAAATACTAAAATGTGAAATATGTTAAAAGAACGTGAGATCTGCCGATAACCAACACAACAGTTGTAAGCATCTACCAACAACTTGGTGGAGAAGGATAGTTTGTTCAAGAACATGTCTCTTTATAATTTTGTTTATTTTTAATTATTACAATTTTGCTTTTCTTTTTTATAAATAAGTTGTAAACATTCGTTTATTCATCATCAATAAATCCATTTATTACATGGTATCAGAGCTTAGGAAACAATTCCCAAAAAAAATCAGCTCATAGAAATTTTTTCCCATTTTTCCTCAATCAGTTTTTTTTCCAAAACCAATTTCGATTCACAAAATAATTTCAATTTCATCCCATCATATTATTCAAAAGAATCCGAGCAATCTGCAATTAAAATCAAGCCAAATTACCTCTCCACGGGCTCACATGCGCCTTGTCTAAACTCACCGGCGTTCCACGCGCCTCGCCGGAGCCACACGCGCCAGCTACTGCGGGAAGACGACTCCAACAACACGTCGTTCGCTTGGCGCTGAAACAAACGACGCATCGTTCACCCGGTTTGGTCCTCGGTCTGGTCTGGTCCGGTTCAGTGCTTCACCGTTGCAGCCGCCGTTCCAACCACTCCAGACGCCGGTTCACCCACTTTCCGACCGGTTCTACGGTTGAAATTTCCAATTATGTAATCCTTGACTCATTTTCTATAAGATAAAACATATTTCAGTCCATTATTTATTTCATAAATAGTCATTATTGTCTAAAACACACTTAAACGTATCTCGTTCTTTCGAATTTATTCAACAAAAAATGTCTATAACTACCAATATCAACCCTACTTTACCAAAATGGTATGATGACCCTAGCCATTCATTATATCTACACCACTCAGACCAACCAGGCATGGTTCTCGTAGCTCAATCCTTAAACCAAGAAAACTATCACATTTGGAGTCATGCAACACTCATGGCTCTAATAACCAAAAATAAAGAAGGATTCATTGACGGCACAATCAAAAGGCCATCAACAAACCTTGAATGAGAAATCAAACAATGGACTCGCTACAACATTCTTGTCAAAGGATGGATCCTCAACACCATATCACCCAAAATTGCAGAAAGTGTTATGTATAGTGATACTGCATATGAGTTATGGAAAGAATTAAAGGAACGCTTTTCGTACACCAACAACATGCACCTATTCCACATTGAGCAAGAGATCCATGATTGCATGCAAGAAGGTGTAAGTATTGGAGAATACTATACCAAATTGAAAAGTTTATGGGATAGTTGTGATGCACTATGTCCTCTTCCACATTGTGGAGGAAATGCCGGAAGGGAATTATAAGAATATCAACAAAAGCAACGAACCATAAAGTTTCTCATGGGCCTTAACACGGTTTACACATCAGCACGTGGATAAATCTTGCTCATGGAACCATTACCTACAGTAAATAAGGTATATTCACTTATTGTTCAAGATGAAAAGCAAAGAGATGTCTCCACTCAAAGCATAGAAAGGATGCCAGAAGCTTCCGCACTTGTTTCCAGAGATAGTCGTCCACAATATCCTTACAAAAATTACCCACCAAGGAACCCACATCTCAAGTGCAATAGATGTAACAATATAGGCCATAATTTTGAGAATTGTCGAAGTCACCTTAAATGTGATTTTTGTGGTCTCAATGGACACAATTTTGAAAACTGCCGAAAGCGTCTCAAATGTAATTTCTGTGGTTTGAATTGACGTGACATCAACATGTGTCGGAAGAAAGGAGCAATTCAAGATAAGAGAAACACAAGTTATGGCTTCCCTTCCAAAGCTCATCATACCGACTTTCAGGAAAGTTGCTCCGACACAAAGACACCATCCCACAATCTTACATTTGAGCTTCTTACACTTCTCAATCAATCCAAATAAGGTAGCATGGCAAGTCAAGTGACTACTTCTTCAGGTAACACATTATGTGCAACTGTTTTCCATTCAGAAACTCGTTGGATTTTTTATACAGGGGCAACTGATCACATGGTCCGTTCCCAAAACCTTATGAGCTCCAGCATTCCAGTCACTAATCGGCATGTGCATTTACCTGATCATTCTCTTGCCCGTGTCACACATATTGGCACTGTACATTTCTCAAATAATTTCATACTCCATAATGTCTTGTGTGTTCCCTCCTTCAAATTAAACTTAGTTTCAATAGCCAAACTAACTCAAACCTCATTTTTCCACGTCGCCTTCACTAATAGTATGTGCTTTGTTCAGGACAAATGCTCAGGGAAGACGATTGGGATGGGAACTGAGAAAGTAGGACTCTACTACCTGACTATTTCTGAAAAGGCTGCATGTTTCTCCGTTTCAAACACGGCTTCCACCAACTCTCATCTATGGCATCAACGACTTGGTCATTTATCTAATAACAGATTGCGTGTAATTTCTCTTTCTATCAACACGCATTTTTGTTCCATTAGTGATTGTTCTATTTGTCCATTAGTGATTGTTCTATTTGTCCATTAGCTAAGCAAACACGTAATCCATTTCCTTTAAGTTTCATCAATACAAAAGCACCTTTTGAAATGATTTATGTTGATTTTTGGGGTGGTTATCACATTCTAGCACTTAATGGAGCACGTTATTTTCTCACTATTGTTGATACACGCACATTTCTTACCACCTTCATCAATCTTGTTGAAACAAAATTTTCATCCAGAGTTAAAATCATTCGTAGTGACAATGGACCAGAATTCTCTATGACCTAGTTGTTTTCTACCAAGGGAATCCTTCATCAAACTAGTTGTGTCTCTACCCCTCAACAAAATGGTGTTGCTGAATGCAAACACCGTCATCTTCTCAATGTCGCTCGTTCATTGCTCTTCCAAGCCAATCTTCCTAAACAATTCTGGGGAGATGCCATTCTTACAGCCACATACCTCATAAATCGTACTCCAACACCTGTTCTCAAGGGTAAAACACCATTTGAAGTCCTTTTTCACAAAACTCCTAGGTATGAACATCTTCGTGTTTTTGGTTCCCTTTGTTTTGTGTCTACACATCATGATCGACTCACCAAGTTTGATGCTAGATCACATAAATGCATATTCATTGGGTATCCATCTGGGATCAAAGGTTATTGTGTCTACAATCTGGAAACAAACAAGACTTTAGTGTCTCGTGATGTTATCTTTCATGAACATGTATTTCCTTATTTCACTTCCGCTGTCAACACTCCAACTCTATTTCCTCCATCAGAAGATACTATTTATGATGACAAACCCAACATTCGTCAATCAACCAATCCAAATATATCATTTGATCATACACCATCTGTCCTTCTAACAATCAACTCAAACACTCTTCATCTTCAAAATTCATCTCCAGAAATATCATCATCAACTTCTCCACCACACATAAATCCTCCAAGACCAGTCACACATAGGCTTCGTCGATCCACCAATATTCCTAGCTACCTTAAAAAATATCATGTAGAAGCTTCCTTGCCTTCTCGATCCTTCCCTTCGTCTCACTCAACATCGTTCAAAGACAAAGGTACTTTTCATTTTTTATCTCATGTACTTACCTATGACCAATTATCACCTACACATCGTGCTTTTGCTACTTTTATTTCCATTCTCAGGGAACCAACCACCTTTGCTGAAGCTTTCAATGATCCAAAATGGCGGCTTGCCATGAAACAAGAACTGGATGCTTTTGAAACTAATGGCACTTGGACGCTTCAACAGCTTCCTCCAAACAAGAAACCAGCTGGTTGTAAATGGGTCTACAAAATCAAGTATAATCCTGATGGTTCTATGGAACGATACAAGGCTCGGTTAGTGGCCAAAGGATACAGTCAAATTGAAGGTTTTGACTACCAAGAAACTTTTGCACCAGTAGCCAAACTTGTCACTGTTCGGCTTCTCCTTGCCATTGCTGCTATTTAAAATTGGCATCTTCGACAACTCGATGTCAACAATGCTTTTCTCTATGGTGATCTTCATGAAGATGTCTACATGTCCCTTCCACCTGGATTCAGACGAAATGGGGAAACATGAGTATGTAAGCTACATAAATCTTTGTATGGACTCAAACAAGCCTCACGACAGTGGTTCATCAAGCTATCAACAATACTTAAGCTAGCTGGTTTTAACCAATCCAAGTATGATCACTCATTGTTCGCCCGAACCCGTGGTAATTCCTTCTCTGCTCTTCTTGTCTATGTAGATGATATAATCATAACATGAAACAATATACAAGACATTGAAGAAACTAAGAATCATCTCATGAGACAATTCAAGCTTAAAGATCTCAGTGAATTAAAGTATTTTTTGGGCATAGAAGTTTCACGTTCCAGGAAGGGAATTGTTCTGTCACAACGCAAGTACGCACTTGAAATACTAGAGGACATGGGTTATCTTGGTGCCAAATCTGTCAATTCACCTATGGAACAAAATTTATCCCTCAACAAGGTTGAAGGGGAATTCATCAGTAATCCCACATCCTATCGAAGACTTGTTGGGAGATTAATATACTTGACCATCACAAGGCACGACTTAGTGTATGTCGTGCACATTCTCAGTCAATATATGGATAAACCACGACAACCACATTTGGAAGCAGCTCAATGAGTGCTACGATATGTCAAGAACACACCAGGGCAAGGTCTCTTTTTCTCAGCAACTAGTTCATTACAACTAAATGTTTTTTGTGATGCAGATTGGGAAAAATGCACAGATACAAGACGATCAACCACAGGATATTGTATGTTTCTTGGAAACTCGCTAATTTCTTGGAAGACTAAGAAACAAAATACAGTCTCACAATCAAGTGCAGAAACAGAATACCGCTCTATGACAGCAGCATGTTACGAAGTAACCTGGTTACGATATATTTTGGATGATTTGGGTATCAAACACTCCCAACCAACCAAGTTATATTGTGACAATCAAGCAGCTCTTCACATTGCATCAAATCCATTGTTTCATGAGCGAACCAAACACATAGAGATCGATTGTCATCTAGTAAGAGAAAAGATTCAAGCTGGAATGATCAAAACTTATCATATCTCTACATTAGAGCAACCAACAGATATATTTATCAAATTCCTGAGTTTTTCACAGTTCTCAAGCTTACTTAACAAGTTATGAATAATTAACATATATTCTAACTTGAGGGAGAATGTTAAAGAACATAAGATACAACTGGTGACAACAAACACATCAGCTGAAAGCAGCCACCAACAACTTGGTGAGTAAAGATAGATTGTCCAAGAATATATCTCTTCATAATTGTGTTTATTTTTAATTATTATAATTTTACTTTTTTTATATAAATAGGTTATAAATATTCGTTTATTCATCATTAATAAATTCATTTCTTATGCTATCTTTTCACTCAATAGTTAATAGAATAATGGTTCCAGTGACAAGACCCTACCGTAGACCAATATAACACTCATCCAAAAAATTAGCATTTTATATATATATAAATATCAGTACGCTAGCCAAAATAATATTTTGTGAATTGATGATGGTGCCCGTGCCAATCATGTCAAATGCTAAATGTAAAGCAGCAAGACTTACAAGGGCAAGGGCAGTACGTAATTGATTCTGTCATCCATCTATTTGTCTCAAGAAGATGACCAATCACCATGCAGAAACAAAGCAGCAGCACAAATAAAGTAATAGCATCTACAGATGCTTCATCAGCGCCGGAATGCAATCCCATTCTCAAGAAACAACTTGACTCCGCTCACTGCCACATGGATGATCAGTAAGTTCACAAGGGAATTAAAGGACATATAAAATATCAGAATTCAAAATTAGATTTTTATGTTTTATAAAATATCAAAATTCAAAATTGATTTTTTTTTTGTTTTCGAGAGCACTTCGTTATGCTATATAATAGTTATTGGATAAAATAATATAACTTATTTTTTTATTCTATAATTAACTTAAATATCAATAATACTATAATTAATTGAATTAAATAGCTTTTTTTAAAATTGTTCAACAGCTTGTAGGTTCCGATTAAAAATAAAATTAATGGGAAAATTTTAATCAATAAATTATTCAAGTCAGGATACAAATAGGGATATTTATTTCAGTAAATATATCTATAAAATTAAAATATGATAGAAGTAAATTTTTTTTTTCAAAATGAGCATAAAATATCTTGATATTATTCATGATATATTCAAATTAAAATTATTTGTAGTATATTTAAGTAATATTTGAATAATAATTTTCATTTTCATTTTATAAAAGTTTATATTATAATAATATTTGAGCAAATAAATTTACATAAAAGTTAATTAAAGTGACAACAATTATTTATTTATATTTCATTGCATTTAATGTTATATATTACATATCTTCTATTTTCTTATTATATATTTTTCATTTTAGTTATTATTTTTTTTATATTAATATTTGATAAATAAATATTTTGTATATATGTCGTTATTATGTTATATATGTCCGTTAAATGGAAAAGTTGATTTAATTAATGTATTGTTATTTATTTTAATATTTATCAAAATTTTATTAAGTATTTTTAAATTTTAAAGACAATTTTTATATATTTTTTAAATATTTATTAATATTAATAATATCTTATATATTTTTGTAAAATTACTCTCAATACTTACACAAATATACATATTTTCATCAAAGGTTACGTCATCTTACTATCATATTTTTCCAGATTAAATAATTTTAAAAGTATATATAATTTAAATAGAAAGTTAGTTTAAACAAATTATATATATATTAGATCATTTAGCTCGGCATGATAAGTGGTAAGCGCATAATAGTTATCTAATTTGGGTTTAAATATTGTGTAAATAGGATAGTACTTTTAATTGTACGGTTGAAGTTCCTATAAATAATAAATTAATATCAATTAAAATTTAAAATTTAAGTATATTTATTTATTATATAATTAAGTTTAAAAGTTTAAATTAGGATACAAAATATATTTATAATTATTATTTTTATTTTATTAGTTTAAAAATTATTATATTATTCTTCACTCCTATATCATAATATTTTATTTTCATAATTAAAATTTGATTTAATTTTAAATCTGAAATTTTACAAATATTAAATATTTTAAAAAAATTAGAAGAAAATGAGACTGAGAAATAAGCAGGACAGAAAGAATAATTTTAAATCTCACTTTATCTCCTATATGGTATTCTTCATCATTATCAAAATCAGAATATCTCCACAAACTTTGGTTCTAATAAGTTAAATTTACATCTCTACTTCTCTTACTCTTTTTTGTAGAGCTAGCTGCAACTCAAAATTTTAAGATCACTGTTATATTTCATTAATAATAATTTTTGTATATCTACTTGCATGTGAAAAAAAAAAAGACTTATTGTTGTGAAGAAGACATTTCTTGAGGTTGGAATGAATAATGGTAAAATCTCATATGAGTTTGATAAAGTCCCCTATTGCAATGCAGCGTCCACCTCTCCGTTTTTTATACAACAAGATATGTCTTCTCTACGATGGGCTTGGACCCAACAAGTGGGCCAAAATCATTAAAAATAAGTTTGGGTCTAAAATATGTGCTACCTATAATAATTACATATCCAAATATCAAGTTCTTCGCTCTTGAGTTTAGTTGCGCGTAACCATGTCACCCGAATTATCATAATCATTATTAAAACACAAGATTAATCGAGTATAGATTTGAATAAATTATGATTAAGGTAATGACATAACAACAATTAACATACGGCATAAGTCATGCATAATAATAACTTTATAACATAAATAATTATAACACCATTTACATTAGCAATTCTAAAGAAGAAAATGCTAAATTTTAGTCAATCTTTATCCCTAATATTCTACCTAATTTTTTATTAAGATGATTAGTTCCTATTTTAAATTTAAGTCAACCTTAAACCTAGAAATGGGGGGCTAATCTCTAAAGGTAAAATATTTAACATGAACATTCTATTTGATCATTTATCAATGTAATCAACTCGTATTTTTATTCTTAATGTTTTGTTTAATTTTATCTGGAATCGATCGAAAAACAGTATGATGGTAGATGATGATAAAAACCATTAAGAGAACAAAATAATAATAAATACAATCAAAAACAATATATATATATATATATATATATTATGGTAACATAGGCTTTATGCCTAATACATAGGCAACTCTTATAGTATGTTAAGCAACGAACAAACAATTATATTGTTTAACTAATAATAAGAGTATAATGAAGATATAAATGATTTTAATTATGAGAATATAATAAAGATATAAGTAGTAATTTAAATATCTTAATATTATGAATAATTTATTTAAAAAATAGGGTGAGGTAACATATAAGTTCTTAAGATTATGTTATTTATATCGTTTAGTCTCTTACATTATAAATGCTGTCATTTATTCTCTTATATTTGTTAAAAGAGTCAATTAAGAACAAATTATATTATTTTAATAATTTTTTATTTAAAATATTATTATTATATATCAAGTAATTAAAACAATATAAAAATATTAGTCTTTAACATAAATAAAATTAAAATTTAACATTAAATAGTTTAAGAATAAATAAATAAATAATAATAAAATTCAAACAAAAATTTATTTAAATATATTTTTTTAATTTTTAATAAAAATAAAACGTGTGCTAATTAACAAATATTTTATAAACAAATTTAATATCATTATTAAATACTATTATTTTAATTGTGTTTGATTACTTGTCAGGAAAATAATAATAATTTAATAGAAAAAAATATTAAAATAATGTAATTTGATTTTAATTGATATTTTTATAAAATTAAGAGAGTAAATGACATTATTTCTAATATAAAGGACAAAATAATAAAATAATATAATTTAAGGTATTTTTATGATATTTTCTCTAAAAAATATCATATTCAATGATATATTTCATTAAAGTTATATGATTTAGATTATCATTTTTATGCCTTAATTTTTTGTTAGATTGGTAGATACTTTGTAAGTAGAGGTTATCGTTAACATGACTTAATAGATACATCAAGATATTATAATTAAGTTTGCATTTTCATATCAACTTATAAGTATTATTAAATAGAAAAAAAATAAACAAACTAATTAGCAACAAAACTTATAATTTGGCTAACGAATAATGTAATATCACAGTAACAAATCGTAGTACAAATATTAAAAATCCTAAATACTATATTATCACACCACCAAATCGTAATACAAATATTAGAATTCCTAGAGACTATACTAACTATTATTATCCTATTTGTGTATATGAGAATAATGAAATTTCATTTAAATATTTTTTTCTAAATATTTAAATAACATTTCCATCACACTTAAAAGTAATATATACTTAATCACAAACATAGTATGATACTAACTCAAGACATTAATATATACTTAATCACAAACATATTATGATACTAACTCGATTGTTATTTTAAAACTACACAATATTATTAACTTTTTCATGTCATATATGAATTATTTTTTTATTTTATTTTATTTTTGTTATTTTTTCCCTTTGGTTTTCTACACGTTAAATTATTTTCTTACTCGCTGTTCTTTTTAACGTTTGATTAGATCACTAGCATAATGTATGTTTTTATTATTTAATTTTTTTAAAATTGTATGACAATAGGTTAAGTTAACGATTATTAATCTTTTAAAATAAAAATTAATTATTTGTCATGTTGACATTATGAAATGGAACATACAATGATAAAATACAAATTTCATTAAAATCTACTATACAAAAATTATTATTTGACACTTGCAATATTATTATTTAAGTAGAATAAACAAAAAATTCAAATAAAAATTAATATAATAAAAAAAATGACATGTTGAAATTATTGTTCAATGGTAATAATAATAATTAAAATGAAAAATTTAATTTCTATTAATAAAATAAGATACAATCTATATGATAAATTTAGTTAAAAAATTGGTAAAAGAAGTTGATTTTATCCTCTTTTAATCATTTTTTTAAAAAACAATAAGATAAAAAATTATTATTTTTAAACTATATAATTAAATAACTCAACTGATCTGGAAATTTTTTTATAGATAATAATTGTCATCTATTTTCTCTTTTTGCAACAAAGTGTCTTTTCAACTTTAATAGGAAAAACCTTAATAGGAAATGATATTTTTAAAAGAATAATAGGATTTAAGAGATTGTTATGGAAAAATATGTAGTATCATTATAGGATTAACTATATTATTTTATTATAATATAAATTATTATGTTATTTGACATGAGAAAATAATAAATATAATAATTTATATTTTTTTGAAGAAAAAATAAATGAATATCATCGTATAAATTAAAGATTTTATATTTTGGACTAAATCATCCTAAAATTTTCCCAATTAGTATAATCCATCCATGTAAATAATTCACGTTAAATATAATTTAAAATGAATGTGTGTTACTTACTGGATGGATGGATGGATACACGAAAGTAGTTGTGATGATTTGGCTCTTTATTCAATCAAATTTGATGCTTCTGGAAAACGAACAAACATCCAAGAAATTCAAATAGTAAAAACTAAGGTCAGATGTTTTGGTATGAGAATCGTACGGAATTTAACACAAATAAAGATAAGTATGTATATGGACCTACACTTAGAATTCGACAGCGAAGTATCAATTGTGAATGGCACATTATTAAAGAATCAAGAAAACAATGTCACAATTTGGTCCCCATTTGACAAAGCTGGTTTTGTATCGGTTAAAATCTTTAAATTTGTGGTCCAATTTTAGGAGGAACTGTTTTAAAGGAAGTTTAATCAATGAACTTGGGGTATATTCAACTCTCTCCCTCTCTCTCTCTCTCTCTCTCTCTCTCTCTCAAGTCCGAAAAGTGAAGTTGGGCTGGCCATAAGCCCATAATATGATATGAGTTTATCCGAAAACGCACAGAAAGATATTGATTACTCAATGCCGTGATATACGAGGCTTCACCAATAAGTGGTCCCAAAAGTAGACTTCCCATTATAGCCAATGATGTTTCCCATTTACTATTTATCTGAGCCTCCAAGACTTTGATCTTTATATTGCCGGTGAATTTATATTTATGTTGAAATGTTTGAATTAAAATTGCATTAAAATCAAAAAACGTTTTTTTTAATTAATTTTTCCGTTTCTCAAGTTTTTCGTTCTACTTTCATTTTTTCTTTTCAATTATTGAAATTTTTTTGTTTCTGAATTAAAATTATTTTCCATTTTTGAATTAAATCTCATTGGTATATATATATATATATGATTGAGCAAAAAGAGAAAAGAAAAGATTGAGCAAAAAGAAAAAAACATAACATGTAAGAAGAAGGGAAAAAGAGTGAAGAGAAGAAAGGGAAAGAGACAATACTGTTTGGAAAAAAAAATTTATCCAAATTTAGATTGTATTTTAGATATTTGAAAATTTGTTCAATAATAAACTATGATTTAAGTTTATTATTCATTAATTATTATATTTTGAGATATAAGTTTTTATCGTTTTTTAATACCCACAGTAAACGAAAAAATTATCTTAAGGATATTAGATGATACACAAATCTCAATTTTTTACTTTAATTTTAATAAAATAATTTTATTTTTAAATTTATTTATCTATGTATTATTTTTAACAATATAAAATTATTTAAATATGTAAAAAATTAAAATTTTAGTACTAACTACGAATATATAAATAATGTAATTATTTTGATTAAAAAAACATTTTACTCTCACATTAAATTAAAATTCAATTAATTGAATTTTTTTTTCATGTTACCATCTAAAGATAACAGTAGATGACTATATAGGTAGGGTGTCTAACTATGATACAATAACAAAAGGTAGAGATAAAAAAATCTAAATTAATCAATAATTTTTTGTATGTATTTAAAGATTTTTCTATTTTTTATTATTATATATAGATAAGAATGAAAAAAAAAATTAGTAAATCTTTTATCTATCAACCATTAAGAAGTATAAATTTAGTAAAAAATTTATCTATTTTTTATTATTATATTGTTTATTTTTCTGCAAATACATCTCCATTAAGAAGTATAAAAAAAAGCAAAATCAAAAGGATTCAAATGTTTTATTTCAAAAATTAACGGGTGTCTTTATAATTGACAAAAATAATAAATTAATGTGAATATAGAGTTACACAGCCACTTATTAGTAGCATTTGTGTATATAAATTTGTGACATATTAACAGCAGAACATGATTAATGAACCTAATTATTTGTATTCTCTTATTTTAACAGCTGATATTTATAAGAAAACAGAGAAATAAAATTACATTATTAAATTTTAACAGATAGTATATAAAAATACAAAAACAATTGTATAATATTTTATAATCATTGATTCTATCTCACTATATAATATTTTTTGAAAGGTAGACAAATAGTTGTGCAGCTGATATTCTTTTTAGTTCTTTTTGCACGATAGATTTAAGTGCTAATTATAAGTTTTTAAAAATATTAGATTTTTTATTTTTCCAAAAAAAAAAAAAATTACTAGAGAATATTTCATCCAAATTTATTGATTCAGCTACCTGGCTAAAAGCCTACGTAATTGTATTATTTGGAAATATTCTACAAATCAAGTCAAAAATTCGTCAAAGTGACACTCAAGTTGCTTTTAAATTTTCTTTTAGGCACCACAACAAACAAAATATTAAGAATCTTCAAATTGTCAAATATAGTGTACATATATGTGCAAAAGTTGGAATATATATACATATATGTACAAAATAATTATAAATAATTAAGAATAATAATTTAAAAAAAGAAGAAAAACATTTGAAGCGTGATGGATCTTGATTTGTCAATTAGTGAAAAAAAAAAAAGTTGAAAACGATGTGGTTTTAAGCTTGCAGGCCTTCAGAAAGGCTGTGTGTTGAACATGGTGCTCTACTGCTCTTCTTAGATTTTTGTGGGGGCAATAAAGCTCTTCCATTTACTCCAACAGAGACTAGAGCCGTATTATCAAGTTAATGGACCTCATGAGTGTCAATTGTATAATATTATTATTATTATTATTATTTGTTGGTTTGTGATTTGGTTTAATTCATTTAATGTATAAGGTGCATTAATTTTATAATATTCTTAATTTCCACATATATCAAGTGTTTCATGTTTAAGAGTCTTTCTTAAATTTAATTCTATTAATATACATAAGATTAACCTTGATTCTCAAGCTAATTAGAATGAAAATATCTAAACTTTTTTTTTAAAGAGGTATATAAGTATATTTTTTATTAGATGAAAGAGACATTAATAATTGGGACTCTAACTTAGGTTTACGGTCATAAAGTGAAAAATTATATTACCTCGATCATGAATCAATTCCCAATATTTAAACAATACTTACTAAGCTTTTAGAGAGAAAAAAACTCCGTTGTTATTCTCTATTTTTCTCTTTTAAAAAAATCTAATTGTGTATTATATTTGTTTATCATAGATAAGAGAGTTTTTTTTGTTATAGAAGATTTATTTGGGTAGATAATCTATTTTATTTAATTTGTTTTAATATATATATATAATATACATTATATCTAAATCTTAATCTAATGTGTTTTTTCTTTTATCTATATTTGGATTTAATGGTGATTTTAGTTTGATTTGTTTTTAGATTTAGGTTTAGATCTCGTATATATTTAGTTTATGTACTTTTATAGCTCAAAAACCTTGATTAAGTTGGATAGAAGATACGTAATATTATCAATAAAAAAAGTCATACATATTTTGAAAATTAAAAGAGTAAAAAAAAATGTGTAAATGATTTTTATGAATTTTTATAATAATTTAATTTATTTTTATTTTATTCATTTAATTATTTTTGTAATCTTAATTTGAATATAAATAATTTTTTAAAATATTTTAAGAGGAACAATTCAATTTTTTTAAAGTAAAATAGTTTTACCGTTCAAATATCTTTAACAAAAATACATTTTAGTATATTATCTATAAAATAGAGCAACATAGATCCAATGTTTTTAAAAAATGATCATCAAATTTTATTTTATAAAAATAATAAATTTACGTTAGTTTATTTTTGTAAAAAATGTAAGATAATATAAGTTTATTATTTTTATAAAATAGATTTCTAAAGTTTGTTTATAAATTTAAAGAATTTATATGGTACTATTTAACAAATACATACTTAAAATATATTTTCTTTAAAAGTAACAAATTTATATATTTTTTATTTTTGTTCCCACGAAGGCAAGCAGATTTGGAATTTTGGAAAATTTTGAAGCGTTTGAAGTATATATATTTGGAGAATTCGGCTCCAAGAATATCTACATTGTTCTGTTTATTTTGAATGCTTGCGTATAGTTGTTCGGTGTTCTCGAAGAACAACTATTATGTCATCCACTTACTATTCATGTTTGAAAAGGCAAATTGATAAGCTTGTAAAGACCATAAAAACAAGTTTATTGCATCATTTTGCATCATTTTCCACTGCCTATATATGGTCAAATCTCATATGAGTGTATGGGTCCATTTTATTGTACGCATAAAATGAATATCTGATTTAAAGGTGGCTATAAAGAAGTAAACAGAAATTGATACATGATGTTCCGGATCGGAACCTTTGTCCACCTTATATTTTTGTTTTAATATTTTTATTTATTTTTAATTAAAATACATTAAATATTTTAATTTTAATTATTGATACACATTAAATAATATAATTTAAAACAATAAATTCTTTATTAAATATTACAAAGATTTAATAAATAATAAATTATAACTCTTATGTTTTCGAAAAATGTTTTTATGTTTTTACTTAATTCTATACAAATTGAATTACAGTAACACACATAATTATCATATAGACCAAGGAAAATACGAGCTAATGCTGTTAATAAATGAGTGAGAAAATAAAATAAGTAAAAAATACAAGATAATGTTAGTGTCAATATATATATTAACTATCAATATAATAAAAATTGGTATCAATATATATATATATATATATTATATATATAATCATTTTTAAGTTACGATGGAAAAAGTAACCAAAGAAATGAGTTATAATTTTTCTTAAAAAAATAAGTCTTCACAACACGACTTTTCAGTAATTTGGTAGCAAAAATTAAAAAAATTAGCTCCATCCAAGAAAAGCAACACAAATTAACACAGTATGCACCAATTTATGAAAAAAAAATATTTAAAATAATTACTTTAAGTCATTTAAAATATTTATGCGAAATAAAATGAATTAAATGTGAATATGATCTACTAAAAAATGTATTAACATATCATGATTTGTTTATTAATTTTTAACATTATGGAACTCACTTCAGATTGGTGACACATGATATGTTTGATAGACGATATAATAAAATCAGACCGTAGTGTATAAAATTAAAATTATATAACTATATATAAGTTTTAATCTAAATTGTATTTGACACTTATATTATGTTTGTTTTTCAATTCTTAAAATTTTTGTGATTTGATATTTTTTTTTTATCTCAAATTAAAATTATTTTATTTTTTAATATAAAAAATATATTAACAAATGAAATATTAATTTAAATAAATATTATAATAAAAATATTTTGATATGTAATGAATAATATTTTAAATATAATTTTTTGTTAAAATATTTATTATCAAATTATTTGATTATATTATACAAGTTATTTCTATATATTATATAAAATAATTATAACATAATTTAATTCAATATGATTGTAATTAATATATTTGATACAGTATCAAATATATCAAGTGTTATAATATCATTTGTTCGTGTTAGTAATTAATTCCATAACTATAGTATATTATAGATCTATTTCAAACCTGTAATTGACATTAAACAATTTCTTATTACGTAAATCTGTAAATCGAATTGTATTATCTAAATATACCTTATAACATTATTTTAAATATATCACAAAAATGTGATATTCACTTTTCATTTAGGGCAATTATAGGTTATTATTAGCAGTTTTTCATTTAGTGTGACTATAAGTTATTATTAGTGTAATATGTATGTAACATAAGTTTACTGTCAAAATATTCTATGATAATTATCATTATATTTCATATTCTTAATGTTCTAATATTTATGTAGAAATTTATAGTATTTGTATACAAAATAAAACGAAAAGTAAACAAATTATAATAATATTAATTTTCCACTATTATTCTTGTCTCCTGATTATCTGACACAATTCCTGCATTGTTGTTTCTATGTTGTTCGCTCTATTATTCACATACCAACACTCCCCCTCAAGGTGGTGCATATATGTCTCTTATGCCCAACTTGTCAAGTGAGTTGTAAAAGTTCTTTGCAAACACAGATTTTGTAAGTATATCAGCCAATTGATCTTCTGACTTAACAAATGAAAGCTTAATAATCTTTTCTTCAAGATTCTGTTTGATGAAGTCTCGATCCACTTCAACATGCTTCGTGCGATCATGTTGAACTGGATTGTGAGAGATGGCAATGGATGCTTTGTTATCACAAAATAAGTTCATTTCATAGTTAGGAGCAACACCAATCTTAGTTAGAATTTTTTTCAACCACAGAAGCTCACATATTCCCTTGACCATTCCTCGAAATTCAGCTTCAGCACTAGATAAGGCAACTACCTTTTGCTTCTTGCTCCTTCATGTAACAAGATTGCCCCCCACAAAAGTGAAGTACCCATAGATTTCCTATCCTTTATATTCCCTGCACAGTCTGAATCTGTATATCCAAGGACTTCCAATTGACCATTCTTTGAAAACATAAGTCCTTTCCCAGGGGAGGACTTTAAATAACGAAGTATTCGCATGACTGCATCCATATGATCTTCACTTGGGCAGTGCATGAACTGACTCACGACACTCACAACATAAGCAATATCAGGTCGAGTATGAGATAAATATATGAGTTTACCTACTAACCGTTGATATCTCTGTTTATCTGCTGGTACTTGGTCCACATATTCTCCGAGTTTATGATTTTGAACCATTGGAATATCGACAGGTTTACAATCTAGTAGTCATGCCTCTGCCAGTAGGTCCAGAGTATATTTCCTTTGGGAAAGACATATGCCTTGTTTTGATCTTGTTACCTCAATACCTAAGAAGTATTTGAGTCCTCCCAAATTCTTCATTTCAAACTCATTTGACAGTTGTTCTTGAAGCTTAGAGATTTCTTCTTTATCATCTCCTGTAATGATCATGTCATCTACATAGACTATAAGGGCTATTATCTTCCCTAATCGATGTTTTAGGAAAAGAGTATGATCAGAGTTGCTTTGTTGGAACCCATATTTCTTCATTGTTGAACTCAACCTACCAAACCATGCTCGAGGTGATTGTTTTAGTCCATACAATGCTCGTTATAATCTACATGCAGTTTCTTTTCCTGTTGTAATAGTATATCCTGGTGGGATATCCATATAAATCTCTTCCTCAAGATCACCATAAAGGAAGGCATTTTTTACATCAAGTTGGTGCAATGGCCAATCTAAATTTGCCGCCAGAGATAACAAGATTCTAACGGTTTTTAGTTTAGCCACAGGTGAGAAGGTTTCTTGATAATCTATCCCGTGTTTCTGTGTATATCTTTTTGCTACAAGTCTCGCCTTGTATCGATCAACTAACCCATCTACTTTATATTTAATGGAGAAAATCCACTTGCATCCTACCATCTTCCTCCCTTGAGGCAACTCGCTTAACACCCATGTGTTATTCTTCTGCAATACCTCAAATTCCTCTTTTATAGCTTGAGCCCATTTTGGATTAGATAAGGATTTTTCAATGTTACTTAGATACATAATTTTCTATTGGATACTTGGATTGTCGTTCTTCTCTTTCTGGGGAGTATCGATTTGGAGGTTTGCCTCGATTATGTCTGAAAGGTAAAACATAACCAACAGATGTATCTATAGCATTAGTTTGTAAAGGTGTGATAGGATAGCTTACCTCAGGAGTATTCTCAACATGAGGATCATTGGGTACTAAGGAGTGTAGGGGTACATCAACCACTTCATCTTCTGAAGATTCAATTACTACTTCAGCTTCAGTTCTTGGAAGTTCAAGCTCGGGTCTAGATACTGGCTCCTCCATATGATTGGCATGATCCGAGTATGTTGGACTAGTGTCTAATATTTCAACATCAAGCCAATTTCGTTCTTCACCATAACTCTCCTCCTGAAGAGTGGAATTGGATACCGGTGATGGGAAAAAACATTATGATTCAAGGAAAGTGACATCCATGGTAATATAGGTTCTTTTAGTAATTGGATCATAGCATCGATAACCCTTTTTTTGTACGCCATACCCCAATAACACACAGCGGACAGCACATGGATCCAACTTAGTTCGTTGATTTTTATGGAGGTGGACAAAAGCAACACATCCAAAAATTCGGGGTGAAAGCATCAAAATAGTAGGCAAGGGAAGATGATCAGATAACACCTTTAATGGAGTCTGAAATTGTAAGGTTTTTGTGGGCATACGATTTAGTAGATACACCGCTGTAGTAATAGCATCACTCTAGTATTTATTAGGCATATGTGCACCGATTAGTAAGGCCCAAGTCGTTTCTAAAATATGCTGATTCTTCCTCTCCGCAGTCCCATTCTGTTGTGGGGTTTGTGAACACGAGATTTCATGGAGAATACCATGGTTGTCCAAGTATGTCCGAAATTGTTGATTAACATACTCCCCTCCATTATCAGACCTAAGTATCTTAATTTTTTTAGAAAATTGTGTCTGAACCATGGTGTGAAACAAGTGAAATGTAGTAAATACTTCATCTTTATGTTTGAGAAGGTAAAGCCATGTCATTCGTGTACAATCATCAACAAAAATAACAAACCAACGATGACCCAATGACGTAATGACCGGGGAAGGTCCCCAAACATCAGAATTTACTAAAGCAAAAGAAGTCACACTTTTATTCATGCTCATAGGATAAGACGCCCTATGACTTTTTGCTAGGATACAAGTATCACATTTGAAATCTGAATGTGTGGTATTTGAAAATAAACTGGGGAGTAGGTGCTTTAAATACCCGAATGATGGATGTCCAAATCTACGATGACATAGCCAAATCTGTCGTTCCTTGATACCAACAATGTTTTGCATATGATTGGCTCTTCCTGAACGGAGGTCATCCACATAATATAGCCCTCCTCTCCTAGTACCACGCCCAATGATCTCCTTGGTGAGAATATCCTGTAGAAGGTAAAAAGTAGAATACATCAGTACTACACAGTTAAGATCTGAAGTGACCTGACTTACAGACATTAATCAGTTTGACAGAGAGGGTACAAGTAAAGTATTAGATAATGATAATGAAGGAGATAAGGTCAATGTTCCAGCTCCTGTAACTGGATAAGTGACCCCATTTGCATTGGCAACACGACTCCGTCTTGGCTGGGTTGTTTTTGAGAGATCGTTTGGGTCAAATGTCATATGATCTGTAGCTCCAGAGTCTAGAATCCAATCCTTCTTATCACTACGAGTAGAGATGTGAAATGCTTTACTTGAAATATCTGGATCCTGGGAAGATTTAGCCTGAGAAGTAAGGGATAGTGAGGCATTATTGGTAGCCACAGCGGCTCGCCCAGTGGTGTCTCGTTTCTTCCGTGCTTGAAGATCATTCCACCATTCTGGATACCCATGTAGTTTGAAGCAGTTTTCACGGGTGTGTTTGGAGTTTCCACAATGGCCACATTTCATGTCAAGAGATGGTGGATTTCCCGTGGATTTCTTGCTACCCAAGGAAGTTCCTGTTTTTGGTGGCATTAGGTTATGGTGTCCCTCGGCCCCTTTAAAAGCCATAACTGCTCCGGGTGTCGTATCTACACCTGTGATCATCACAGTCTGCCTGACCTCTTCCCTACGGACGAATCCATAGGCTTGTTCCACCGTAGGGAATGGTTTGATCTGAAGCACATCACTTCGAGTTTTATCCAATCTATCATCAAGTCCATCGAGGAAGGTATACACTCGATCTTCCTGTACGATGGAGTTGTATTTTTGTATATCAATCGCACACTCCATTGGATTAGGATGACGGAAATCAATTTTACGCCATAACCCTTGAAGGTCATTGTAGTATTTTTCAATGGATCCATCCGCTTGCTTCGTACGAGTAACTTGACGGCGAAGATCATATACCTGAGACGTGTCTGTCCCATCATAGTAAGTGGTAGCCACTGAATCCCAAACCTATTTTGCAGTTGGGAATCAGATAAAATTTGCAATTAAGGAGGGGTCCATCGAATTGATCAACCATCCTTTGACAATGGCATTTTCAGTACGTCATCTCCTAAATAAGGGGTCGGTTTTAACAGGTTGAGGAAAGTCCCCATTATTATATCCCAGTTTATCTTTGCCAGAGATATACATCTCCACCACCTGGGACCATAAGGCATAGTTGGATCCTCCCAACTTGATACTAATGGGAGCAGTCGACGCTTCAGTTGGCGGAGGTTGTGAGCTGATCTGAGCTCTAGTTAAAACTTCCGTCATTTTCGCCGTCAAATCTTCCAATATGAAATTGGTAGTTAAATCTCTAGATTCCGCCATGAAATCTAAAAAAAAATTCCTTCCTTTTTTCCTTTTTTTTTTACAATTCTTCGTACACTATATAAAGAAAAATTTGTAACCCTAAATCATTTTCGCAGCCCTCTTCATAACCCTAAATCACATTTTCCTCTCGCGCAGCCTTCACGCTGCCCTCTGCAGCGTCTTCTTCACGCTGCCCTCTGCGGCGCCTCTCTTCTTCTGATGGAAGAACCCTAGCCGACTACAAGCATCCAGCCGGAGTCAGCCCTCTACCTGGTCCTCCATCTCTATGAAGCGGCGCTCTTCTTCTTCTTCGTTCCAAGTTTCTCCACGATGGCTGCTAGTAAGAGACGTTGGCCAACTGCGACAGCTTCACCAACCCCAACGAGTAAAAGACGTTGGCCAACTGCGACAGCTTCACGAGTGGTTCGAATAAGCAGCTAGATCAGTATGGCTCCCTGAAGTGTTCTATTGAGGTTGCGATGGCGGAACTGACGTTGAGCAGAAATGGTGACTCTGAATACTAGATGGTCGCAGCACTGGTGAGGCTGCACTGTCTAGCTATCCCCTCAGGTTTTGTTGTTACGCCTTACAACAATGTTCTTTTGTACTAATGTTGTTGTTTTACTTTATATTTTTTTCCAGTATTGCAACTGATCGGTTTCAGAAATAAGAAATCAGAAACCAGAACAGCTTCGGGACAAATATAAACCAGAGATCAGAACTCAGCAAAAACGAAAACAGCAGCTACAATCAGCAGCCACACCAGAAATCAGAAATCAGCAAATCAGAAATCAGCAAATCAACAAATCAGAAATCAAAATGGTAGTTCCATCAGAAATCAACAGGTAGTTTCATTAGTCACCAATAACCTGCTCTGATACCATGTCAAAATATTCTCTGATAATTATCATTATATTTCATATTCTTACTGTTCTAATCTTTATGTACAAATGTATAATATTTGTATACAAAAGAAAACGAAAAGTAAACAAATTATAATAATATTAATTTTTCACTATTATTCTTGTCTCCTGATTATCTGACACAATTTCTGTATTGTTGTTTCCACGTTGTCTGCCCTATTACTCACATGCCAACATTCACAACTTAAATGGTTATACTACCGATAGAACTGACCAAAAGTTATCAAACCCACGTTCAAAAACAGTATTTTGTGTTATTTACTCTTATAACTTTACCAAATTTATTAATTTAAATTTGTATTTTGGATATATTTATTCAATTTATTGATTTTAAGCTGGTTCGGACATTTTTTTTAAATGTTAGATTTTTAATTAAATGGACATATATTGTGATACAATCTTAATTTTTGTAACGAAGTTTTTTAGTATAATATTTGTAAAATTATAAATAAATTATAAGTAAAAAATATACCAATCTTTAGTAAATTTTAATTTTAAAGTTTTTATCATTAACATTTTTATTTAAGAATTCAATAATTTAACATATTTAAATAAAATATAGATAATCCATCTTTTAAAATGTTTATATGATATACTTCTCGAATTATCAGCCACTATTAAGTATCTTGTTACTTCTCAATCCACAAAAAAAAAAAAAAAAAAATTCTCGAGTACTAAACTGATTGGATTCGGTATATGACTGTGTAGCTTTAAGGTAACCATCATATTTACAAAATATAATGTCCCAAGCAAGTAGACGCACATGAAAGAGAGAGAAAGAAGCACCTTTTATTAATTATAATTAGATAAAGAGTCTTCCACTAGGTAATTATGCAAAGGTTCAATTATTAATGTTATTAACATAATCAAAGTTAGCTTTTCATCACGTGCAATAGGGTTTTTATTAGTGTGTAAATTTGACCTGGATTGGCAAATTAGCTATGGGGTGTCATGGCTTTCATTTTAATTAAAGTAATTAATATTTAATTATACTGTACTCAATATATTTCTTTTATATATATATATATGACAATTTAGGGCTTTTGTTGCCGTCAACTCCTCACTTCTCTATCTTGCTAGCTCCGCAATAGCTCCCTTATTTTTATAACTAGGTTTTACAGCACCTATAATAATCGGCACAGGGACGGTTTTTTACTAGTAGGATAACGATTTGGAATAGTTACGAAAAAAAATCCATTTTTTTTTTTAATTTATTAAATATTTAAAATAATTAATTAAATATAATTAATTTTAGTTACGATTTTTAATATAACCGTAACTGAATCGTACTCGTTGTTTTGTGTTCGATTTTTACCTAAAATCGTGTCTATCACCAAATTTTACCAATTAAAAACCAAACCCCCAGCTTTTTTTTGCACATCCCTAAACACCTGCTTTGTAAGTCATTAGTTATCAATGGTAATTTGTATATTATATAAGTAAAATCTAAAAAATATGAATTAATTATTACATTTATTTTATTTATATTATTAAATTATTTTTTATCTCGTTTATAATATCCAATTATTTTATTTATATTATTTCTTTAATCTTCACTTTACAACATCACATGTTATAAATTTAAAATAATTTATATAACTAAGTATTATATTTGAAATTAATTATTATTTTAAATATATTACTTGATTATATGAGTTTTAAAAATTTATAACTTAACTATACGAGTATGATTAGAGTAGGTAGAAACTAACATAATGATATAATAAAACAAATATAATAATTTAGTTATATAAATAAGTTGAAAAATAATTCGATAATCTTAACAAAATAAATACAATAATTTAATGATATTTTTTATATTTATTCTATTATATATAAATTAAAGGGTAATTTTTTTCTTCTAAGATTATAAATATGCACACTACTTTAATGTTAAGTTATTATGAAATAATTAATTACCCGCGAAAATGTAGATAATGTTGAAAGTGAAAAACTTTAGAGTTTTAGGTGGGGGAAATAACTTTAATTGAGAAAGAGTGATCGGAGAGTGTATATTAAAAGAGTATTTTTTTTTCTTCTTCAAATAATTGAAATTTTGAAAAGTTAAATAAAAACAGGGGGGGGGGGGGGGGGGGGGGGGGTAATGCTAACTTTGTCAAATATTATTGCAAAATGGTAAATTTTATAATATATATTTTTATAAAAATCAAGTTTTAGGGTATAATATAACAAACTAATTAAAATATAAAATTCAACAAAAATAAAAGGGGCTAGAATTGGAGGCACTAGGCAATTTCAACTTTTAAGTATGAGTTTGAATCATTGGATGTGTCAAGCAAGCTTTAATTCTACATATACTTTAGTACCTCAATAAAAAGATGAGGGGCATAATAGGAATGATATATAATGGAAATAAATTATAAAAGATAAACTGTTTTAAACGACCTTTAGTTCTTCCCCTCAGTGTAGATTTACTCTCTTTTTTTTTTTACATCAAAGAGCCTCAATTGCTCAATAAAAAAGGTTAAAATTGGAAATAACAAGCAAAATAATAACAAAAATAAAACCAGATTATTATTCATTGTGGTATATACACAGGCGAATTTATAATTTATATTTAGTATGTATACATAATAAAAAATAATATTAGTTAATTTTTAGTTATTATTTATTTTTAATTAAAAAATATATTATATGAGAAAAATATATTTAATATTTAGATAGAAAATATTTTTATTTTATATATTAATTAATTTATTAAAAATTAAGATATACCACGTGATATTCACTGTAGATAGACCCGCAAGGCCGCAACTGGGTATATAGATACTTACAACGCCACCGTAAGTATGAAAATTAATAAGCAATATTTGTTCACACTTACTATTTCAAAATTAGATTTATAACAAAACCTTCGTAAGGGAATAAACAATAAATTTATTATATGATAATTTTGAAAGTTTAAATATTAAAATTTATGCATTAAATTATTTAAAAATATTTTAAATTTTATATATTGATAAATATATATTTTAATAATCAAATTAGATACACGATAAATCTTAAAAATTTAAAAATCAAGCCTTATGTTTTGAAAATTTGAATAATTATGTAAAATTTTAGTTAAATTTTGATAACTTAATTTAATTTTTTTAATAATTTTTTCTATTTTGAATTTGAAGCACAATAAATTTTTAAATGATATTTTATTGTGGATTGAAGTTTCTTAGACATGTGTGTGCAGTATAATACTACAAAAACAATATACAGGTACAGCAAAGTCCAAGCCATACCACTCGAGGGGAAGAGAGATTCCCGGGGAACCGAGCGTGGGCTTATTAATAAATTCTTATAAAAATGTTTTAAAATAATCATTGTTTTCTGTAAAATTAATAACGTATCTCACTAATAAAAAATTAAATCTACGTGTTAGCCCACTCACCTACCTAAACACAGTTCGCCGTGAATAATTAATCAACTTATTCAATTTATAAAGTAATAATAATTTCGTTTAACGAGGTTTTTTAAAATTAAGAATAAATAATGTAATAGTGATGTTTTTTTAATTATAATATAATTAATATATAATAGTGATATTTTTAAAAAAGAGTGTAGAAGGGCAGTAATTATTTAAAATATAAATTATCCAATAATATCATTTAGTTTATTATTTATATAAATGATCAATTAAATATAAATTATATTATTTTAATAATTTTTTATTAAAATATTATTATTTTATATCAAATAATTAAAATGTATTTAAATTGCGAATATTTAATAAATATAAACGTTAAATTAATATAAAATTGTTTAAGAAAAATAAAATATAATAATATTCAAATAAAAAATTATTTAAATATATATTTTATTTATAAGAAAAATATATTAAAATAAAATACAAGCAAGTAACAAATATTTTGTTAATTTTTTTGTATTAATTGTTATTTTACTATTCTTAAATTCTCATATTTTAATTATTTTTAATAATTTGATAGAAAAATAATAAAATTAAAAAAAATCAATAAAATAATATATTTTAACTTTACTTTATTTATTTTATCAAAATTAAGGAAATAAACGACTTAATTTTTAATCAATAACCATACTAATAAACTTCTGTGATATTCTTTATTTAAAAAAGTAATTAGTTTTGAATTTAGTAGATTGGATATCTCAAATCTCACAATAATAAAATGAAAAATTAGTCATATTTTTTAAATTATGTTAAAAATTAACATTATAAAAAACATCATCTTTTTTTTAAATGATATTTGTCAGATAAATTGTTTTTGCTCTTTCAATGTTTTAATAATTGAAATAGATTATGTTAATTTTTAAGGTAATTTTACTGTAAATTTTATATTTTATATTTTTTAAAATATTATATATTATGAATATATTATTAAAAATAAAACAATATAATACAACTAAATTGTAAAAAATCTAAAAAAATGTAGAGAGGATTGAAAAATATGATTTACTGTATATTCTATATCACTTTTCTTTTCAAATCTCGTATTACTTTATTTACTTTATTAATTAGTCATTATTATAAACAAATTAATATTAGAGGTAAAAAAATATATAGTTACTTCATACTTTAACCATTCCTGAGTATTCATTGTGATGAACGGAATAAGCAACATTATTAGTCTATTACAACTAAATTGATACATTAAAAAATTAATGATATTTTTATTATTGAAATGCATAAAATATGTATTTTATTTTTAATATTAATTATGTTATATTATTATTAGTTTTTTTTTTAAATATTATTAACAAAATATTATAATAATATAATAATTTTTACTGTGATAATATTATTAAATAAAAAATAATTAACTAATCAAACATTATTTTACTTTTCAAAATCTTGTGCAAGTAAAATGCAAAATAGTTGGATGATCGTTTAGTTGCCGAATATGGATAATAATCATGATTCAAACTCACATGGGATCCGCTAACAAGTTGGGTAAAAAAAAGGTTTATTTATTTATTTATTTTTCTCCAAATATGTGTAAAAAATAGATGATAATTAAATTTTATCAAAATATTAAAAATGATATTGTTATATGAAAAAAATTTAAAAAATTATTAAAAAATCATAAACTAATAAAATTAATTTTTTTATAAACCTTCAAAACCATAAAAATAATAAATTAATAATTTTTTATTTAATATATATAATTATAGTTTTGAATAAAAAATTACAGAGTATTTAGTAAAATTATTTAAAATGATTATTTAAACTAATAATAAAAAATACAAAAAATTGTAATATTTACAATATAATAAATTTTATTAGATAACAAAAAAAATTATAAAACTAAATAAAAAATTTAATTTCAAAGAAATAACCTTAAAAAATATAACTAAAAAAATATACTTAATGTAAATTATGTTTTCAAAAATAAATAAAATTAACTAAAGATGATATTTCAATGTTACCCAAAACTTTACCTACAATACTTATGTTACTTATTTTATTGATATTTTTTAACATCGATATTTTATAGACATTATGGTGATAGATATTTTCAAAATGTTGTAAACATTATTAGATGTATTTTTATACTACCCATTTAAATATTGATAATGCCAACTTGTTAAGTTCTATACATGGATGTCAATTTATGTTATAATTCAATTACAAAAATTGAATATAAATCAAATTTTATTTGTAATAAATTCAAATAATTTAAAAAAGAAGAAGAATGGATTTGAGATAGGTTGTGCTAGCTTATTAACTCGAAATAAAATAAAATATATATATTAAACGAAAATGATTTTTTTCTTTTTTTTCCGTGTACCTTGATAACTATATTTTATATAGTTATTTTCATCTATTTTATTAATTATAATTGGTATGTTCTTAATGTTTTTAGTTAATTTTAGTTTAATAAATTAGTATTTACTGTTTTTTATATAATTTAAGAAAATTAAATAATTTGTATCGAAAACATACTTAATTGCAAAATTATGTCCAAAAATATAATTTCAAATAAAAGAGTGTTTAATTGCAATTTATAAAAATCAAAAATATAATTTAAATTAAAATCGAGCTTAATTTTAATTATTAAAAGTTTAAAATTTTAATTTAAATTAGAAAATGGCTTTACTGTAATTAAATAAAATTAAAAATATAATTTTAATTAAATTTATGGGCCAAAATATAATTAATTAAAGTTTATTTGTCTGCGTAGTTGAGAAGAATTCACGCGATATACACCACGCGCGACCGTGGACTTTCCAATCAGAAAGAAACGGCTACGATGCGCGCATCCCTATCACACCCGACAAACTCGTGTGGTGTGCAGGTGAGACCCATGTTTCATATTTTACATTATTAAAATAAAATAAATTTTTTATTTAAAAGGTAAAATTTCTTAAAATGGGACTAAGAATTTCAACTTCAACAATTTAGAAGAGGATCGGTCTTCACCATCCCTATTAGGTACATATATTTTGGAATGTTAATTACATTATGTAAGATTTTTTTTTCTTAAAAAGTGAAAGAAAATGAAGTATTTAGTATAAGTGTGCATAATTTTTAAGTATAAAATGACATTCCATATAATTTAATAAACTTATCATATTCTTTTATGTAGTCATCAATTCATAAATTTATTAACTTTAGGGTTTAGTTTACCTTGAAGAAGCCATTTGAACATGACAGTATGCGCATTTTTTATATTTTAAATGTATAAAATAAATAATTATGATATAAAAAAATTGTATAACAAATAATAAGATGTTATTCAATTAAAAATGGTTGAAAAATAAAACTAACAAAGCTGTAATTATTGTGATCAATGTAAAATTAATTAAGATAAATACAAGCCTCGTATGGAAAGGGTTTTTATATTCGAACTTTATAAGGAGGGACATAAATTTTGTAAGTTCTACTTCATAGACAGTCATATATGTATGTTACTTAAAACTATTTATTTATTTATAGTTGGTTTAATTTTTAATTGAAATATATAAAAAAATATTTTTTATTATTTTTATTACTATATATTAGATACTTAAAATAATTAAAATGTTTATATACGATCTTTATATAGATATATATTTTTGTCTAGAGTTTAGGGTATACTCAAATAATATATATATTTTAAATAATACATACAAAATCACTTAATTACTTTTCTCTTAAATTAGATCATAGTAACTGATCAAAAAATTATAGATAAATTATAGTAAAATTTTTATGCTTTATATGAATGTGCTATAATATATGCAACCAATAATTATCATACACATGTGCAAGTGAATAAAGTGGGTAAAATTTGCATATGTATTATAACTTTTGTGTTGGCACATACAGTCAGATTGAAATAGTTGGATCTGGTTGGGCATACAATTATGAATTACCATACAAATAGATTACTCTAATTTTTTATACAAAGATTTAAAAAATTCTCTTTAATTTATACGTTACTTTAATAAATACCAAATATGTACCATAATTATTTTAATAAAAAATATTTATATAATAATTATTATTTTATGAATAATATGTGTGATATTTTATTATGGTCTCACAAAATCTAAATATTAGTGATATTTTATTTAATAAATAAAACAAATATAATAGGATGACACAAATGAACTTGACACAATAAACAAAATTTAATAGAATTTAATAAATATTTTTATTAATATTTTTTGTTTAAAAATAAAGTAGGTTAATTAACTATTTTGTAATTGATATTGAATATAACATAATTTTAATATAAAAAAAATTATTAGTTTAATATAATTATGATTTTTAAAATAATAATTTAAGGTTAATAATATAAATTTAATATAAATAAAATTATCAAATATAAATTATATAATCATTATTCATTATAAAAATATTTTAATGTTTATTAATTTGTAAAACAAAAGGAAAAAAGAACAATTAAAGTAAAAAAAAAAAAACTAAAAAATATATATAAAAAGGAAGAAAAAGGGAAAGCAGAAAAAAAAAACCCACGAAGAATGATTAAACTCAATGGATTTATGTATAAGAAGATATTTTGTTTCATGTAACAACTAGCAATTTATATCTATTAGCGTACGTTAAATTTATTTATTGTCAAAAACTATTATTTAAATGCTATCATAGTTTTGGAATACCAAATTTATAGATTTATTTGCTAATAATGTAAAAATTTGAATATTTAAATTAATTATAATGTTAACATATGTTAAATAATTTTAAAAGACAAATATACCTAGAGTTATTTAGTTATACATGTTAAAATAATTTAATAATTTAATAATTTTTATGATAGTTTGTTTATTTTATTATGAAAAATTAATAATACCGAGATAAATTATTAATTTTGTAATAATAGTTATATATTATTAAAGAGAGTTTATAAAAAAAATATCTCAATAATAATTATTTTACATTTATTTTAATTTTATTTTTTATTTATATATAAAGATTTAAAAAATTGTATCATTTGTAGTAAAATTGATTTGCTTTTTTCACCGTCTATAAAGGAAAGAAAACTTTTGTAATCAAAGGGCAATTGTGTAAGAAATCATATATGGGCCATTACGTAAAGCAATTATGAAATAGATCTAGGGCCGTCGTTAATGGGTGAAGTGAAACAGTACTACTCTTCTGTATTATCTTACATCCATATCATTAGTCATTAATATTAAAAAAATAATTTTCTTTTATTTTATCGGTGAAATTTAGACTGATAATTGTAACAGCTAGAATGAAGCAGTCACACGTGATTGGACGGTCCTGATGTCATCCTAAGTTCCCAACTGTACTAGAAATCAAATCATTTGTTTTTCTTCTTCTTACAATTTCAATAAACGTTTCATTATTAGATTGTAGTTCTGTTATAATGGGATTTATGAGAAGTTATAATCTAGGCTATTTGGAATTGTTATTTTAGAGGAAAGTCATTATTGTTTTAATAATTTAAAATTTTATTGAAGTATCTGAAGATTTAAAATTTTCTTTATCAATAATTTTTAAGAAAATTATATAAAATAAACTTTAAAATAATAATATTATTAGAGGATTAAATTGATTATATTTTAATTAAATAGAATTTAATTTTAATATGATTTGAATTAAATAAAATTTAATATAAAATTTAAAAATTATGAAATTTTTAATAAAAATATATAAATTAAATATAAATGATATTATTTGTATAATTAAAATTTTAAAAAATATTATTTTTATTTATATTATCGTGCTCGTAAGATGATTATTTACTGATAGAAAAAAGGATTAATCATAAGTTCTCGCAGTTAGTAACAAATAAAATAAATGTGTGTTTTTATTGTTAGGGAACGTAATAATATTATTTATGTACTGTATTCATTTTTATAATAATTTAATTATATTATTATTAAAAGATAAATAATTATTTTATATTTTCATATAATTTAAAAAATTATAACTTATTTAAGTTAAAATAATTTATAGTTAAAAAAATAAAAAAATCAAATGATTTTTTAAAATTTTCGTTACTTTTTATAATAATAGAATTCAATTATTAAGAAAATAAATATAAAATTTAATTAATATTTTTACAATAAGTAAGAAATCATGACTATATTTTTCTCTTATTTTTATTGCAAAAATTACTTGTTATATTTTTATATATTTTCTT